>CAKNWT010328846.1:0-11676 GCA_932066315.1 Andricus coriarius | reverse complement strand
TATTGAGATATGGTGGGAAAAATAGCTGTAGACTAGTGTAATTTGTGCAGAGCTTTTTGGCTTGTGAGGATATTTATACGAAGCATCCGATACTTAGAAAGGATGGATCTGTTATTGAAACGATACATATTTTTATCTGAACTATTCTTCAACTTATTCAAATAATATTAATGAAACAATATATTGAAGTTCTTATAACAAAATTTGAAAACAGTTCAAAGTCATAACAATTTTTTCAAAGATCGCAATCTTCTTGTGTACTTCCAAAATAATTGACAAAACAGTGTTTCACTGTGAGAAATTTTTCGTTACTTCAATGAGATAATGAGTAAAGATATGAATTTAAACTGTACTTTTTTTACGCATTTTTTTGATAATTTTAATTTTCTATTATATATTTTATATATATATATATATATATATATATATATTATAAGAAAAATTTAAAATTTCAGCGAGATATATGTAGAGTAAAAATTTTATCGAAAATATGCAATTAAACATCTTTTTATTGCAAATTATTTGTAACATGAATTTCTAAATAATATTAATAAAATAATTGAGTAAAGTTGTTATCAGAAAATTTGAAAACATTTTTTTTTTCGCAATTGGTTTCAAAGATATTGTTCAGAAATATAATTTTTTATTATACAACTTTATCAATATTCATTTACTGCTGCCTCATAGAGGAAGCTTTGTAATGGCAACATTTTTTAAAATTCGTTTAATTAAAAGTTCCTCAATTTAAATATGTCTAATACAGTATTCTAAGCAATTGTCCGGATATATGTGTGTGTGTGGATATCACACTTTTTTGTGAACACGATTACGTGAAAACGGTGGGAAATAAATTAATGAAATTGGAAGAACCTATTTTCACCACTAATATATTGAAACGGACCAAAGGATTTCTAAAAATATTCATTGCATTTTTTTAGCACTTTATAATATTTTAAGAATCGGTTTTTTATAGTAAAACTTTTTTCATTAACATAATTCAAAGTTCGTACAATAAAATAAGAAATTTCTTGATTCGACATGAATCGATTGAACTGTAATGTTAATACACTTTATCAAAGAGTAGGGAAGTTCTGGCAATTTTTATATTTTAAAATCAAATCCTATACTAAAAATTTTCTCATTATCATAATTTGAAGTTGATGCAAGAACGGAAAAGATTTCTTTATTCGAGGAAAATCGAATGACCTAAAATATTAATAAAATTTATGGAAGAGTAAGGAACTTATGCTCATTTATATTATAATGTTTAAAACATCTGTCTTTAAACAGGAAAGCTTTTTTCATGGAGATAACTCAAAATTGATGCATGGTTAGAAAGGACTTTTTGAACATAAATTTTCAATTAAAATAATGTTGTTGATTTTTGTAAAAAAAATGATACATCTGGGAAAGGGATAGGTTGCCACAGAACTTTTCCCTTCCCTTTTCCAGCTCGGAAAATTACCATTTCAAATACAAAATTAGATTTGTCTGATTTGTCATTATATTTTTAAAATTATTTGTATTATTTTGTAATTTTGTACTTTTCGTAAATTTCTATTTCTAAGTTGATTCAAGTGAAAACTTTAGTTTCTCTATTATTTGAAAAATCAGTAATGCTTCCTCTATAAGGAAACAAATACATTTGCTAACGGAAAGCAAAGTGCTTATGAAATAAGCAGCATATTATTATACATACAAACACAGTGGAAACACTGGAAATCGAATTTACATCTAGTTTTTTAAATCCTTTTCTTTATAATATGAAGCGTCAGAAATGTTTGGCATATTTGTGACACTAGATATTTTTTACAACATAAATATTTTTTTTAAATGTCCTATGACGAAACTAAGTAAATTATTTTCTAGCTTTAAAAAGAAATATAGATTTTTATAATTTAGTTCAATTAAGCGTTGATGTCAATTTTCAATAATCATTATAAATGTCAATAAAAATAAAATTCAATTGAAATTTACTATTTCCACAGTTTGAAATATTTACCTATGTAAATGCTTTAAACTTAATGTTCACTTTGTAGAATTATTATTGGCACGCTATGAAAAGTGTATTCGTATTTAATCATCAAAGTAATGTTTCTTTTTTCACTTTTCATTAGTACTTATTCATTTATTGTATATTTAATATGCTCCAAACAAATTTGTTGAGATAAATATATGCAAAAAATGTATTTTAAAAATTAAAATAAATTAAATTTGTATTTTTTTCAAGCATTCGCATAATTTTCGGCCTAAAAGTACAGCTCGGCTCGAAAACTCACAACGGTCAAATCTCATGATCTCCATCTGTTTCCACCAAAACTGATTTTTTATCATCATTCTTTATGATATGTATTTTGAAGCCGAAATTACATTCAAGCACTATTTATCCAACCAACAAGAGCTAATTAATGTAAAATGTGATATAAAGAATTAATGTAAAAAATAATTAAATTCATGACATTTTTTAGCTACTTCTCATACACAAATTGTAAGCAAACTTCATAAACAGGTACACTGGTTGAACATTTATTTAGTCTGAATATCTTTTTATACAATTTCTTAAAAAAATTGCATTATTAATTTCGTGTATTAGATGCAAACCTAACTTATTCTAGATCAATCTAAAAAAAGAAAAAACAAAAATCTATACCCTGTACCTCACATTACTCTCAAGAAAAAAATTAGGTAACCAAATCATGAACAAATTATTTTTTTTTCATGATAGCTGCATTAATGGGAATTTTAGACAAATGTTTTTAATTCTGCATGAATATAACAAAAATTGTTTCTTTCTTTTTGAAACTCGCGAAGTACGTTTATAATGGTGTCGAAAACGTTTATATGTTTCTTGATCTGTTTAATCGAATACAAACATCTCATAAGCGCAAGCTCTAGGCAAATAAAATTTATCAGATAATAAATATAAAATATATTATCAACTACAATAAAACATCAGAATAATAATTAGTTACACATTTAAGAAAATTCATCATTAATGTAGTAATCAGTTTTTGCACAGTGCGAAAAAATGATGATTCTTTCTACTCTGGTCATTTCATTGGCGATTATCCTTAATTATATTGGTAAATATAGTAATACAAATTTTTCAGTGTAATCATTTTTAAAACTTTCACACTTGAATCTATGGAAATACTTTCAAATCATTTGAAATTCGTTGATATATATTAAAATCTATTCAAATCTCGAAAACTGCATAAGATTTGTGAAATCGTATGTAACCCTGATGATTAGAATTAAAATTAAGATGTTATGTAATTCGATGTAGCTATGGTCATATTTATTTCCTTTCATGATTATAAATTATATTTTATAGCACTTTCATTTTAAGCATACACTTTAATTTGATAATCAGCCAATCCTGATAAGAAACACAAGGAACACATCTTGAATTATTTAATATTTTCTGTTTTCTGATATTGATTTTAGGTAGAAAATTCTGCATTTTTGATCTGATTTTTGTATTGGTGATTTTAGCTAATTGTACAATTTACTATAATAAGAAAGAAATATTTTTAGGAATGATTAGGATCACGATAAAAGTTAATAAAACGTAATAAAACGAGATTAGACAATTTTCTGAAATATTTGATTAAATCACTTAACTTTATATTTTTTACAACAATTTAAAAGATTGAAATTTGTACTACAGATTTTAGATATTTTTACAGTTTGTTTAATTTGCCGTAAAATCTAGAAAAATGGATCACTAAATCCAAGGATGTATTCCGTAAATAGTATAAAACCCGAAAATATGTATAGCTGAATTCAGGGTCTCCAAAATTTTATATAACTCTGGGTGTAGTAGCATTTTTAAAAATGTTAAAAAGGCTGAGTTTTCACCAATAAATTTCTGCATAATGATGAAAAAAATATCAAAAAATGACTCCTCTGTTGCTTGTTGCAGAGTTAAGTTTCGAGTCTCTACCTGACAGCGACTCTATTTCTGGCGTTCCCCTTGCTGGAACTTCTGATCATCAGGATAGGTCTCCTCTACCTAAGAGGTCCAGGACCAGGTCTCCTTCTGCCAGATCATATTCTTCAGACAAACCTTCTTCTTTAGAGGCTCGTCCTCCTATCAGGAGCATAGTTCCACCCACCAGAATCTCTTTTCAGAACGGACGTGAATATGGACTTGAAAACCTAAAATTGATTCGGATTGCTCCCAAAACGAATTTAAGCCGAGAATTCGAACTTCGAAGGTATACATTTCCTGCCGATATACCATTAAGATTAAGAATAGGACATAATGCTGGTGAGCCTATGCCGACCGAAGAACAAATTGTCATGTCAACATCCGATGGTGACGTGTTCGCAATATTAGAGAGTAGTAATGCCCTTGCTGGAATCTACTGGCATATGTATCGTGATAAACGGATGAAAATAAACATGAAAAGCGGCGTGGTTAACTTCTTGACAACAAAGGAAATCGATGAAACTCCAGTAGGTCGTTACCGGCCAATTACAAAATGTTTTCGAGTATACCGGGAAAAACTCGTGTAAACCGCAAACCTGCCCGCTGCTTATTCAATTTTATCAAATATAAAACAGAAAAGTAATATTGCTTTTGATCCAAAGTCGTTTCTAAATCTAAGAAGTAACTTCTAATTAGAAATAAAAATAATAAATCAATCTGTTACTGTTCACAAAACAAACGGCTTTAGCTGCATGGTGAATCTTGACACTGGCGAGTCGCAGACGTTAAGTAATTTCAAACGCGGCTAACTTTTGGATGAGTGACCTTTGTTATGTGCGCCTAACTCGTGTATTATCTGGGTTTGACTTATGTCAAGAGACTGTTTCGACATCTAAATTGAAACTCGACATACGGAAAACCATCTCTATCACGAAACATGTTTTTCTGCAGATTTCCTCTCCGGTCTACAAATATTCAGGCAAATGCAGGTATTTGTAATAAAGCTAGATGCAGCCAGGGTTCATCACTAGATGTGATTAAATTCATACAGTAATTCAGAGTCCACCTCAAGAAATAAAATTCTGATTGGCCTTTACGCAATGAAGTGGGGTCGTCTGGCGATAAAGATACTCAAGCTAATAAACTTAAATTACACTTTAGTAGTAAGGACTGACGTGAGCCTACAATTCATAGCAAATAATATTATAGCGTGTAACTTGGGAGCAATAGAGAAAGGTTTTTATGAACCATAATAATTCACGACTTCATTCATTCCACATTGAAGCTCCTATTTTTCCTCTAGCTTTTCGCGTGTTTTTTATCTGGGGACGTTTTCTACCATGTCACCGTTTTTTTGACATCTCATAAAATTTTCTTCAAGATGAGGTTGATTCCCTTGAATAGAAATTCTTCATCATTGGCATTCAAGGTATTAATTTTGTACTTCAGATTAAAATATTTTAATATTAAAAATCGCCTGCCATGAAAATAAGGCTGAAATTTTATTTCTAAAAAGAAATCTCTTTTTTAAGAAAACTTATTCAATCACTTTGAACCTTACTTGATGGTACATGGTCCCGTGTAGGAATGGTAACCGGAGTCCGACCGGTAGCTGGCCGGATAGCCCCAGTTTAAACCGGGAGCCGGCCGGGGATACTGGCCGGGATCCGGCCAAAAACGTCACGGTAATCTGGTCGGATCCCGGCTTTCATACCGGCCGGGATCCGGTCGGGTAACCTGGCTACAGACCGGTTATAAAATTTTGCTTCAGGCGAGAAATTGGTAATTTGTTTTATTTGATGATTTGAGGTTAGGAAGTAGGATATGAAAAAATGAATACACATCACTATACTTTAATATAAAACAATAATTATTCGCGCATTAAGTGGGGGTTTCAAACTGGTTACTGAAATAAGGTTGATTTTAATACCGGGTTTTATTTTTTAACTTCGCAGATACGACGCGACATGAATGCAACTTGCATTCTCGTTCGAGGTGAAAAACTGAAACTTGCAAGTGTCTAGGCTGACGCCAGGCGCAGAAGGCGTCAGGCATGGCGGTAAATTTGAAAGTGTACAGAGTAAAAAATTTCTGAAAACAGATAAAATTGTAAAAATTGTAACAATTCTGCTAATACACATTGCAGAATCGATAACAGTTTTAATTAATAAGTTAAAACATTGGGAAGACATAAATGTTGTTTTTCTTCAAGAATTTGAAAAAGCTAAATTCTGTTTCACTGATCTAATAAATCCGTAAGTACGTCTTTGATAATATCACGGCTCTTAAAAAATGTGCAATTTCTACAAAAAAAGTATCATGACCAGTGTTCGGTCGGCTCCCGACAATGAAATCTAACCAGGTTTGGTCCGCCCGGCAGCCGGCCGGCTCCCGACCATGGAATCTAACCAGGGTTGACCCGGCCGGTAACCGGGCGGCTCCCGACCATGAAACCCAACCAGGGGTAGCCCGGCCGGGATCCGACCAGAAACCTTGTTGTAGTAGGGCCAACCCGGGCAATTTCTGCACGGGGTATAATTAACGTAAAAGTCATAAATGTACCAATCGTAATATTTCCGAAAATGTAGAATCTATGTTTTCAGTCATGTTCCATTCTTTTGACGATTCACGACCTTTCAGTTTCACGAAATAAAATATCCTAAATGTCAGGTTAGTGGTACTCGAACCTCAAATTTCGGACAGTTGCTTGTATTTCGTGAAACTAAAAGGTCTTCAACCGATAAAAGGATGAAGAAACAGAATTGCGCAAATACATCCTACACTTGAAAAGATTACCATGCAGACCTTTATAACTTACCTTCACGTTTTGGACATGTTCTCCAAAAAGTCGTATGCAGTTTCAGTACCATGTACTAACTTTCCTGACGGCTGGCATTTCCACCTACGATGCCAGCATTATCCCTGTTCACTGAGGCTTTATGGCGCGTATGCATACTCTGTGGTGCCAAAAACACCCATAGCTTCAGCACGTTTCGATTTAACCGTTGCAAAATCAACGTGCCTACCTCTGGAAAAATGGATATGTACGCGGAGCGCTTCTCCAACTGCTGCTTTATCAAGCTGCAGCCGAAGATGAGGAAGCGACATTAAGACCAACCACGGAAAGCAGTCACATTCCGAGAGATAATCACGATTTCAGGACAAGATGGAACATTAACATGCAAGTTCCTCCTTAGCCCATGGAAAATTGCTACCAGTGAGACCCTGCGGTGGTTGTTTAACCACCATATATTCTAACGTGTAGTTCTGCCGAATTTTGCAACTCTAAAAAAAATGGGTAGTTCTAAAAGTAGAAGTGGGCAGTTGCTGAAAAGAAGAAAAATTAAGGGGAAAAAGAGAGAAAAGGAAGCGTGGAGAAATGAGATCATTATAAAACAGATGTCAATAATTTCAATGAATGACAAAAGATTTTAAAGGGTTTGAAATATTTTAGGATATTTTCACAGATTTCAAGGAATGTTCAACTGATTTCAGTAATTTGATTGATCAAAAAAGATTTGAAATATTTTAAAGTATCTTAAAAGATTACAAGGCATTTTCGGATGCTTTAAGAAGTTTCGAGTGATTTTAAAATATTTAAAATAAATCTTTAGGAAATTTTAAAAGATTGGAAGGAATTTTCAAGAGTTCTAAAAAGTTTAAAGTGATTTTAAAGAACTGGAAATATTTTAGGGAATTTTGTAGGTATTTGTTTCAACAATTTCAAGGGATTTGACCACTTTTAGAGTATTTTAAAAGATTCTGAAGAACTTTTCAATTGGTTTCAGTTATTTAATTGATATCAGATGGTTTTATAAGATTCTGAGTCATTTCCGAAAGCTTCGAAAAGTTTCAAGTTATTTTAAAGATTTTAAAGAACTTAAAAGATGTTATGGAATTTTTAACGATTCGAAGGAATTTTGTGTTTATTTCAATAATAATGTGAAAAAATTTCTAAGGATTGAAAATATTTTAGGGTGTTTTTAGGCTAATCTAAGTCTTTTTCAAGATATTTGAATAATTTCAATAAATTTCAAAAGATTTTGAAGGATTTGAAATGTTTTAGGGTATTGTAACAGATTCTAAGGAATTTTCAATTGATTTCAGTAATTTAATTGGATTTCAGGGGATTTAAAAAATATTGAGTGATTTAAAAAGATTTCAACTGAATATATATTTTAGGAAAATATTTTGGAGAATTTCAGAAGATTGCAAGGAATTTTTTTTTTCAATAATTTGAAGAAATGTTTAAAGATTAGGAATATCTTAGGGAATTTCAAAAAAATTAAAGGATTTGAAAACTTTAAGAGTTTTCTTCAAGATTCCAAGGATTTTTCATTTGATATCAGTAATTTAATTGATTTCAGAGGATTTGAAATTTTCTAGAGTAATTTAAAAGATTCCAAGGAATTTTCGAAAGCTTTTAAACGTTTTAAGTGATTTTTAAAGTTTTAAAAGGCTTTCAAATGACTCCTATGCATTTCTTTATTTGAGTAATTTGAAGGAATTTCAAATGATTCGAAATATTTTAGGATGTTCTTAAAATTTGTATTTGATTTTGAAGAGATTCAAAAAATTTCAAGAATCCAAGGAATTTGCAATTGATTTCAGTAATTGATTTCATAGGATTTTAAATATTTTGGAGTATTTTAATAAATTTCGAAGCATTTAAAAAAAAAGTTCCAAGTTTCAAGTAACTTAAAAAAAGTTGTAAGGATTTGAAAACTTTTAAATTATGCTAAAAGATTCCAAGGAGTTCTCAATCGATTTCAGTACCCCGTTAGGTAATTTCAAGGTCAAATTAAAAAAAAACGTTTGAGCGGAGGGAACCATGATTCTTGTACGTTTTCTGGGTCACTGAATATCAAAGCGGGTTCTGCTTGAACCCATCAGGTCAGGATAAAGGTCATTTTAAGCTTAACTTTTGTTTAAAAAATGGAACCGCTTTTTTGACAGCGGATTTTCAAGAGCGGGATATTTTACTTTCGCATCTGGTTTGTGACCCCTAAATCCAAATGGCCTATAAATATGAACTGAACGTCAAATAACACTCTTGATCTTCTCAGGTTGTTATTTTGTCCAGATTCCGGGAAAATAACATGTGTGAAAGCTATTATGGTCATGGTAAGCAACAATCTGCTGACATTAAATGGAATGGTTGACTTTCAACCAAGCGCATCACTCAAAGTCATTTTATAATCATCAGTTGATTTTCAACTGGAGAATGATTCTTTTGGTTACATCTGAAGGTCAACCGCCTTTTGTTACTGAAATTCATATTCTTCTATTACTGAATGAGACAGTTTTTGGATACTTTTGAGATGAATTCATTTTTTATTATAATGGATAATGTTTCTATCAATTTTCTCCAACTTTAGGTGACAAAAGAAGTTCAGAAGTAAATTCTCATACAGTGAAGAGCTTCTAGCTTTTGATTTTATATGATTAGACACTGTTAATTCATAAGAGTTCTGGTGCTTTGATTTTGTTTTCAGGATTTTCAAGATTTCTAACATATTTTCATTGTTCATGCCATTTTAATCTACCATCTATTGATCTAGCTTCAAGATAAAAATTATAATTATAATGATGACGGTATCATTATAATTATAATTTTTATGAATGGTTACGGAACCATTCCTCTGTTTCTTGGTATGAATTACGTAATACAAACATTTCACAAGCGCAAGCTCGAGACAAATCAAATTTATCAGATAAGGAATATAAATTGTGTTATGTAGTGTAACGAAGCATCAGAATAATCATTAGTCACTCTTTGAACAAAATTCGTAATTAATATAGTAATCAATTTTTGCTCTGTCAGAAAAAATGAGGATTCTTTCTACTCTGGTGATATCACTGGTGGTCATCATTAATTGTATTGGTAATTTAACGATGCATATTACTGAAAGCTGATTAGAATTAAGATTGAAATTATGTGCAGTTTAATAAAGCTATGGTGATATTTATTTCCTTTCACGGTTATTAATGATGATTTATAGTACTTTCAATTTAAGCAAACACTTTAATTTGATAACCAGCCAATCCTGATAAGAAACATGTTATAGGCTTGTGATCTAAGTTTTGGATGGGCCGCTTTATTTAGTAGTATTATTTACTATGATAGCGAAAAAAGATTTTGAGGAACGGTTGGGATCATAATAAGAGCTAATCAAATGTAGTGAAACGAGATTATACAATGTTGTGAAATAATAATCAAATTACAATGATATTGGAACCTTTAGAACGTTATTGCCATCTATTATTGTAAAATCGAAACTTGAGCATTATAGTATAAGTTTGGATAACTAGATTTTCTATATGGTTGATTAGTTAAAGATATTATCTTCAGCATATCTCTGGGGAATCGAAACGTAAACAGGCAGGCCCGCAAAATCATTTCAAACCTCAGGCTCTTTGTCACGCCTAAAGTTCTAGGAATAGCATAAACTGAGGATGCTTATCTCGGGAGTTGAGTGTATTTCCCATCACTCTTCGTCTACGCAGATAGAACATAAAATCAATCCTCTGTTGCGTGTTTCAGAGTTTAGTTTCGAGTCTCTACCTAACAGCGACCGTGTTCCGGGTGTTCCTCGTGCCGGATCTTCTGATTCTAATCACAGATCTCCTCTTCCTGAGAGGTCCAGGTCCAGGTCTCCTTCCGCAAGATTTTCTTCTCCAGACAAACATTCTTCTTCAAGGCCTCCTCCTCCTATCAGGCACATAGTTCCACCCACCAGAATCTCTTCTAACAACGGTCGTGGATATGGACTTGAAAACCTAACATCCATTCGGCTTTCTTCCAAAGCGAATTTGAACCGGGTATTCGAACTTCGAAGATATACATTTCCTGCCAATGAAGAATTAAGATTGAGAATAGGACATAATGCCTTTGAGCAGATGCCAACCGAAGAACAAATTGTCATGTCAACATCCGATGGTGACGTCTTTGCAATATTAGAGAGTAGTAATGCCCTTGCTGGAATCCACTGGCATATGTATCGTGATAAACGGGTGAAAATAAACATGGAAAGTGGCGTGGTTTCCTTCTTGAACTCAAAAGAAATCAATGAAATTCCAGTAGGCCGTTACCGCCCTATCACAAAATGTTTTCGAGTATACCGGAAGAAGCTCTTGTGAGCCGTAATCCAGCACACTACTTAACCAATTTTTAAAAAAGTAAATTTAAAAAATAATATCGTTTGTGATCTAAAGTCGGATTAAAATCTTAGAAGTAATTTCTAATTAGAAATAAGCCTACAATTCATAGCAAATAATCTTACAGCGTGTAACCGCATCACTTTGGAACAATAAAGAAAGGTTTTTATCAACTATAATAATTCACGAATTCATTTATTCCACATTGAAACCTCTGTTTTTCCACTTGCTTTCCGCGTGTTTTTCATTTCGGGACGTTTGCTATCATATCACAGTTTTTTTCACACCTTATACAATTTTCTGCATGAAGAGGGTAATTCTGTTTCATGGAAATGGTTCATCATTGACTTTCAATGTATTATTTTTGCACTTTAGATTAAGATCTGTTTATTTTAAAAATTGTCTGCTGAATTCGAAGATGATTTTCTTTTATTGTCTTAGTTTTAAAATCTTAAACGAAGTTTGGAATTGTTTAATTTTTAATGCTTCATGTATCAGTTCATTCATTTCAAACCTTCTGATTCCAAATTGTATAATTTTCAAGTTTTAAAAACGACGCAAAATACGGAAAAAGTCTCACGGGG
>CAKNWT010328841.1:2057-12205 GCA_932066315.1 Andricus coriarius | reverse complement strand
GAAAAAGAATATTAATTTTCTACCCAAAAGGACGAATTAAAAAAATAACGTGAATTTGAAACACAAACAGTTGAATCTTTCACCCGAAAATATTGATTTTCAACAAAAAAGTTCATTTTCAACCAAGTAGTTAATTTTTTTAATAGCTAATTTTTCAACAAAAGTGTTGAATTTTCACCTAAAAATAGAATCGTTTAATCAAAAATTTAATACTTACATTTTCGCTTTAAAAAATGAATTTTAACCAAAAAAAAACAGTTTCTTCCAGTTACATTGAAGCAAAAAAAAAAAAAAAAATTTTTTAAACAAAATAGTTGAATCCGCAGGCAATAAGATTAATTTTCAAAAAGGAACATTCATTTCTGCCCGAAAAGGCGAATCTTAACAAAATACATGAATTTTCTACAAAACAGTTGTATTTTCCACCCAACAGCAAATAGATGAAATTTCTACCAAAATAGTTTGATTTTCAACTATGAGTAGTTGAACTTTCAACGACAACAAAAGTTTTCAACAAAAAATGGAAGTTATATTTTCAAATTAAAAACTCAATTTTCGACAAAAAAGAAGAATTTTTACCACATAAATGGAATAAAAACAGACGATTTTTTAATAAAATAGTTGAATCCATATATAATAAAATAAATTTTCTAAGAAGAACATTCATTTCTACCCAGAAAGGCGAATTTTAACAAAATAAATTAATTTTTTCAAAACAGTTGTATGTTCCAACGAACAGGAAATAGTTGAATTTTGTACCAAATTAGTTGAATTGGTTACCAAATAGTTGAATTTTCAATGAAAAAAGTTTTCAAAAAAAATGGAACCCTTACATTTTCTGCTTGAAAAATTAATTTTCAACAATAAAAAACTAATTTTCTACCAGTTAAATTAAAACAAAAAAGACGAATTTTTACCAAGATAATGCAATCCATATCCAATAAGTTATTTTCGCAAAAGAAGATTAATTTTTACCCAAAAGGACGAATTAAAAGAAACGTAAATTTTACACAAAAAAAGTTCAATTTTTCACACGACACTATGCGCTGCAATCAAGGCAAAATGAAAAATGATAATGCCATATTTAATTTATTTTCTTCTAGTTAAATTGAAGTAAAACAGAATTAATTTGTGCCCAAAAAGGCAAATTTTAACAAAATGAGTGAATTTTATACAAACCATTTTTATATTCAGGTCAACAGCAAATAGGTAAAATTCTCTACCAAAATAGTTGAATTTTCAACTAAATAGTTGAATTTTCAACTAAATAGTTGAAGTTTCAACAACAAACATTTTCAATCAAAAATCAAAGTTATAATTTAGGTTTAAGAAATTAATTTTCAAACAAAAAAATAATTGTTAACAATTAAATTGAACGAAAGAAGGCGATTTTTTAATAAAATAGTTGAATTCATAGCCAATAAGATAAATTTTCAAAAAATAACATTAATTTCGGCCCAAAAAGGCGAGTTTCAACAAAATAGGTGAATTTCTTACAAAGCAGTTGTCTTTTCCACCCAACAGTAAATAGTTTAATTTTTAACAAAATAGTTGAATCCACGTCCAATAAAGGTAAATTTTCAACAACAGAAAAACATTAATTTCTGCCCAATTTTCTACCAGTGAATTAAAACCAGAAGAGACAACTTTTTAACAAAATAGTTGATACCATAGCCAATAAGATGAAATTAAAAAAAAAAAGAAATTTATAGTATAGAAAATTGATATTTAACAAAGCAGTATAACTTTCAACCAAGTTGTTAAGTTTTTGACCAAAAAAGATGAGTTTTTAACAGAATAGTGGTTATCTAAGTTCGTAATGATACATCGCATGAACCCCAACCTGCTACCAAACGTACGATCCCAGTATGCACTTATTAACAACTATTTTTACAAAGTACAAAAATTTCATAAATGTATATTTTTCTTACAAAATTAGGTGCAACATTACCAGGAGATGGAGGAAATGGTAATGCAGGCCACAATGGTCGAATCCGCTTACCCAGTTTTTTCAATCCAGACTATCATAATCAAATTCACTTACCCGGATTGGATCCTCCTCAAGGAAGCATGGTTTATGTACAAGTGATAGGTGGCCGTATTCTTAGGGGCGTTCTGGGTGACTTTGAAGATGATTTGCCTGGTCCACAAGAGATCTTCTTCACACGACTCATCGATCGCGATCGCAGACAATCCTTATCAAATCTGCGCACTATTCAGACTCGCACTATTCCTGAAGTTCGCGAATACCGCTGCTTTATACCAGTACGAAGGGATTTTGCTCTATCAGCAATTCTCGAGCATCAGCATCCAGATACTGCATTGAATGAAACCACGAACGTTCTTGTACTGGTTCAACAGCCTGAAAACATTTTTCTCAAAGGAACGCTACAGCGTACAGACGGTCAAATTCCTGCCTGGCTTAATCGTATTTTCTATGGCCGTGATTGAATTGTGTAACAGCTCACTGTAAATTATTTACGGTTACATTTTCTAAAGGGACAGGGGTCTGGAGAGGGCTCATAATCTGTTAGGCAGTTTTTGTACGGCCTCAAATCTGCGATGTTATAATTTAGAATCAAAGGTGTTAAATATGCAGAGCATGTGCGCACGCACTTAAAAGGAGAGGTTGCGAGATGTGCGTCGCTGATTCAACTGGGCTTTACAGGGTGAAAGTACATAGAATTCCTTTCACTGTGTATTTTTTCTTTCGACTCAATCAGCCTCAGTTTCCGAGATATCGCGGTTTGAGTATTGACGCTCGAGCGCTC
Organism: Andricus coriarius; assembly: GCA_932066315.1. NCBI lineage: Eukaryota > Metazoa > Arthropoda > Insecta > Hymenoptera > Cynipidae > Andricus > Andricus coriarius. Next base: position 9,434 of record CAKNWT010328841.1, on the reverse strand, counting down.
AACTTGCCACTGCGCAGTAGCCGGTACCATACATAGGCGCAAAGTCCGGAGTCCGGGCTCTATAGTGCGAGTCCAGCACTGGAGCACAAATACTCAAACCTTGATATCTATGAAACTAAGGAACATTGGATCGAAAGAAAAAATAGGCACCTAATGGCTTTTGATGTACTTTCAGCATGTGAAGCCTTCTTCGAAACAGCGACGCACATCTCTTGACCTCGCCTTGTTAGAAGCTTTCAGCCCTATGCATCTCTTCATATTAGAGATTTTAACTTGACCCCGACAATGTCCTAAGTTGATTAGTACACAAAATCTTCTGCACGGCGCTAGTTGTCCTAATGTTCTGCGATGACCTTGAGACGTCAAGGAAGCGCCATCTTTGTTTGAAATGCATAGCGCGGGAAGCTTTAAATATTTGAAGAAAAAAAATGAACCTCCACATAAAAAATATAATTTATTTACTTTCTTGACATAAGCAATTAATTTGATTCCGGATCACCCTTTGCTATTGGTTTTGAATCAGTGTAATTGTCTCTTTTACATTAAGAGAGTAATTAAAATTAAATCTTAGTATCATATAAATATTTGGAAATATTGAAGAAATCAGGAGATGGTAAATCCTTCTTCTGTTTAAGGTCTGAGAATATATCAGATTCAAAATTTATCTAAAATATAAATACAAATAAATAGTAATAATAGTAAATTGATAAAACAAGACAAAAGAAAATCTAAGAGATTAAAAATTAGCTTACCATTAAAGTCAGGTTAAAAAAGTTCAAATTAAGTTAAACAATAATAATGAGTAGGAATTGTTGTGGTTGCTCGTTGATGTGCAAAAAATTATAAAAAATGTAAATCTACTGAAATGGTTTTTATTAAGAGAGAAGGACACAAAAGCATGAATCTTATTTCGGATCTGAATACTTTCAATGATTCTTGTATGTTGGTTATTGATTAATTATACTATATTTTTAATATCTTATAGTTTTTTACTATTTTAAATTCTGTAATGATCTGTTAATATTTTACAATTGTCTTTGAGTTCTCATATGAACAAATTCATTTTAATAATATTTATTACTTTAATTTTGATTGTATTCCAATTTGATTTTGAATATGTACGCTCCTGAATTTTTGAGTCTGCGCACTCTGCTGATATAGAGTTGTTAGTATTGGTATTTCAACGATGGATTTTTGTGGTTGCTACAAATAGTCTCACACAAAAATAACAGCTTTGAATAAATAGTTTTACAGAGATTCCCACATGATGGGTTAAACACTTAAATTTGCTTTTTTGGACATTATTTTTAACTTAGTTTCAGGTCAAACAAATTCTTTTTCCTTTTATGTATCTTATTTCACTTAATTTCTAACACAACTTTCAAAAAACGTAATACATTTAATCGTTAGTATTTTTTATTACAGGCTAATTTTACAACTAGATTCAAAATTTATGACTGAACAATTTTTGTTTCATTCTAAAATTTACATTTTTTATAATTTTTTGCATGTGAACGAGCAACCACAACAATTCCTACTCATTATTTTTGTTTAACTTAATTTGAACTTTTTTAACCTGACTTCAATTGTAAGCTAATTTTTAATCTTTTAGAGCTTCTTTTGTCTTGTTATATCAATTTATTATTACTATTTATATTTTAGATATATTTTAAATCTGATCAGGAAACTAGTAAAAAGTTTCGAAACGTTATACGATTTAGTTTAGTTTCATTTTTTTTGTGCTTGACATAATAAAATACACTATTTTTGTCTGAAAGCAGTCGTTTTGACTTTTGTCACCACTTTCACGTCATATAAATATTTAAATAAATAAAATAATTTAATCCGTGAATAAAAAAATATATAAGTCTTTCAAAATCTTAATATTTTAATATTAGTAATATTGTAACTCGATATATTGGTCAATTGATTCTTTTTAAAAAAACGGGTTCTATCTGCTGCGAAATGATTGTATTATGCATTTGTTTATTAGGTTTCAGCAATTAACTATAGTTTTCTAATAATGAGGTACTGCATTGTCAAATAACTAAAGCTTAATTTAAGAAATTATATTTAAATTCTAACTGAAATCTTTTTTCACGTCCTAAATTAAACTCCAGCAATGAAAATCTAAAAAAATCGATTCTAGATGATAAACAAGTTTTGAAGTTAAATAATTTGTAAGATTCTATGGTAAATACACTTTACATTTGAATTATTCAAAAGTGACTGATTCGAAATCAATGTTGATCGATTCAAATAATGCGGATTCGAAGACTGCCAGAGCAGGCAAAAGTGACTTCTTATATCAGTTAATTTGAATTACTCATTAAATGAGTCATTTTTTAAAATCCGATCACTTGGAAGTTGCTACTAGGAAAGAATAGTTTTTGACCAAAAAGATGAATTTTCAACAACATAAGGAATTTTTAACAAATTACTTTATTTTTTATCCAACTAGTAAAATATTAAATTAAAAAGATAAATTCTCGACACGAATATGTAATAGCTAATATTCAATCAAAAAGAGCGACTCATTAGATTTTTTTACAGATTTATTTTCTACCACTAAAGACAAATTTTCAACAAAGTGCATACAATTTCAACCGAATACTTGAATATTTATCTAAAAAAGGTCTACCTGAAAAAAATTAGTTTCAAAACTGAAGGAAATAATATTTAAACCAAAAAATATTTTTAATTTAAATATAAGGAATCAGCGAATTTAAAAACAAACGTAATTTCAAGAAAGCAGTAGAATCCTCAACCAAATAGTTGATTATTTGACTAAAAAAGATTAATTTTCAACCAAAAATGGAACAATACACATTTCAAATAACAAACTTAAAGTTTGAATACAAAAAAAAACTTGCCAAAAAAACAAAATCGCCAACAAAATAATTAATTGTTCAACCAAATATTAACATTTTTAACCAATAAGATCAATTTTTCACCAATTAGATTTTCTTGAACCTAAAATATCATTTTTCAGTCAAAAATGTATTAGTACAAATATTAAATAACAAAATTAGAGTTTCAATGAAAAAAAAAAAATTTCCATAAAAATAATTAAATTTTAAACAAAATATTAACGTTTTCAAACAAAATGGTTAGTTTTTCACAAATTAAATTTTTTTAAATGAAAAAGGTTTTTTTTTTCAACAAAAAATGGAGAAGTTAAATTTGCGGCTAAAAAAATGTATTTAAAGAAAATAGTAGTTTTAAACTAAAATGACGAATCATTGCTAAAAAAATGAATTTCGAACCAAACAGATTCATTTTCTACTAATAAAGACGAACGTATTTAATATTTTCAAAAATATAACCAGTAACTTTCACAAACTAAATCAGTCTTTTTCATTCATTTGCTAAACGAAGTGACTACATTTACCTGAAATATGCGTCACTTCTATTGACTGAAAATCAGTCATTTCAAGAGACTGATTCGGACATCGATATTGACTGACTCGTCTGTTAAAACGACGGTTTTGCCAGTGGAACTGACTACTCTTTCAGTCAAAGAATGCTTCATTAATTCAATTACTAAACTTTTAATTGATTTAAATTTAGAGTGTAAGATAGTTAAGATTTAATATCGTATTGTTGATTATATGCATTATATTGGTGTGTAATATTTGTTTTCGTTAATTAAAGGCAAATTTAGTATTTAAATTGTTAAATTAAGCCGTGAATGCAGCCATGCCCTGCTCGTGAATCCATCGAAAATGGAACCAACTCGTGAAAAAGAGGAAAAACCGCAGTTAAAAGAGCCGACTGCATTTTTCATGATTCGTTATTGCGTTCGGAAGAGCGTCCGGTCGTTATTACTTTCAAACCACCGGGAATACACGAACGAGTTTTAATCGGAAATAAAGAATTGATTAATTATTTCAGCAATTTCAGCGAATTCAATGCAATTTTATCAAATCGAAACTGAGGAATATTTAATTAGAATATTTGATTCTATTCAATTAAAAGTTATTAGAACAATTGAACAATTTTAAATGGCAATTTAGAATCTTCAAAATTAGCCTATTTGAAAAAAAAGCAATGAAAATTCATTATTTTCTATCATATAAATTAAACATTCAAGATTCGTCAATTGCAGTCCTTTAAAAATAGACGAATTTTCTATTGTAAATCTTCCAAAATGAACTACAAATTTAAAAAAAGTTTAAAACTACATCATTTTAAACAATAATTATTTAAAAATTGAATAATATATATTTGTAAATCTTAACAATAGAAAACTATTAATTTGAAAATCAATAAAATTGAAGTATTTTTAATTCTAAATCTTTAAAATTGAAGAACTTTCTATCATAACTATTTAAAATTGTAGAAACTTAAATTGTAAATTTTTGAGATTGAAGAAACTACGATTTTAAAGATTTACACACAAATAAAGATTACCAAATTTTCAAATGTCACAATTAAAAATGTTGTAATTCTGATGACTCACATTAAAAATATTTTCAATTTCAAGGATTCGGAATTCAAAACTCTTGACTCTTGGTCTTTAAAATCGTCAATATTTTAACATTTTTAATTTGCACATATTCATAACACATCCATACAAAAATAATCTTTTTTCTGGTCTGGAGGTCAGACCGTGTTGTCTATATGTTTTTTGGGTCGCTGAATCGGAATCCGAGGTCCGAAAAACCCCAGCACGCCAGGGTTCTGATATAACCTCATAAAACCTCATAAAATTTTTTATTTTCAAGTCCGGGGGCAGACCATGTTTATTATATGTTTTTGTGGTCGCTGAATCCGAATCGGAGGTCCGAAAAACCCCAGCACGTCAGAGTTTTCACATAATCTCAAAAAACCTTGTACAAATTTTTGTCGAGTCCGGGGGTCCGACCATGTTTCTTATATGTCTTTGGGGTCGCTGAATCCGAATCCGAAGTCAAAAAAGCCTCAGCACGTCTGGGTTCTGACATAAAATAAAAAATAATCAAACTAAAAAAAAATTATGAAGTTTTATGAGGTTACGTGAGAACCCTGGCGTGCTGGCGGTTTTTGGAACTCGGATTCGGATTCAGCGACCCGAAAAATATATAGTCAACATGGTCTGACCTCCAGGTCCGAAAAAAGTTTTTTTTTGTGGTTGTGTTATTAAACAGTTTTCAACTGTAAGTAATAAAAATTGAGCTACCTAGGTTGAAAATTCTGTAGGCTGCCAGAGCTACACTATCCGGACAGTGCTATGCGGAAATTATAAATATTTAAAAAATGAAAAAATACGTACGAAGAAGTACAGAAAAAATTAATTTAGACGTGCACATGCACAGTTGTCCAAGTGACAACTTTGCACGTCTAAATTTCAACTTGCACAGTTGTCACTTGGACAACTGTGCATCTCCACAGATGGTACTTGGAAAACTGTACACGTCGAAATTTCAACGTGCACAGTTGTCATTTAGACAACTATGCACGTGCACAGTTGTCCGCCTGACCAAAGATGTGCATAGTTGTCCGCCTGACCAAAGACGTGCACAGTTTTTCGTCTGGCCATCGACGTGCACAGTTGGGCACTGCAAAGTTGCTAAGTGCAAAGTTGACCCCATCCCGACACAAATCAACTCGAAAAGAACTGTAAACAATTCTCTGAAGGCAACTACTGTAAAACGACTCTAATAAATAACTTGAAAGATAACAGCACGTTGACTCCGAAGACCATATAAATATAAACTTGACAAAGGAAGTACAAACATTGGAACGCAGAACTCAAACTTCTATAACAGGAAAGAAACCTACTCTGTCTATTTTTTAATTAACTAAATCACACAGTTAAAATTGGACTCACAATTTTTATAACTAAATAAAATAATAGCAACTCAACTTAAAGAACAATCAACTCAAAAAACAAGATATTTTGACTACAATTGACTAAACAAACGAGATTTTCGTTTTTCTTTTCATATTTGTTTCACAAAAAAGATAACCATGGAGGACGATCAGAAGCGAAAAAACAATGAGACAAGATAAATTTACTCACGATGAAACCGAAATACAATTACTGACTAGATTTGAAATTATTAAAGCAAACCTAAAGACGGCAACAGCAAATCTGCATACTTTTGTTTGAATGCTTTCTTTTGAAACACACCTGCTGGTTACTAAATTAGGGGCAAAATTGGTTTCAGGGTGGTAACTTCACGTATCCCCCCGAAATTAAAATTTTCAAATTTTTTTTTTGCATACGCTTGTACGTCGTTTGTACCGTTTGTACATTTAATATTTTTGTTTGTACCCTCTTGGTTGTCCAGCTAGGCGCAAATCAAAATTTCGTGTCATCCCCCCCTAAATTTGAATTTTTCAATTTTTCTTTTTGCTAAAGTTTGTACGTCGATACTATTTGTATGTATGTATGTAAGTACGTATGTTTGTATGTATGTATATTTATTGCCTCTGCAAATACAAAATTCGGTGGCAAGGGAAGTCCACTATTACAATAATCGATAAAATTAAGATAAATCACAGAATGAAAAAAAAGTTATGTTATCGTATGTACACTGAGTTGTTAGGTGTTATTCGTCGAGTGTGTTATTCGAATAGAGAGAAAGCTCTGATGTTTAAACATGTACTTATAATGTTCTATATCGAGCGAAGCATCCCAGGGTTTATATTTGACAATAATAAGTAAAGATTGTTCTCGTTTATCATACCAATGTTACGCAAGTAATTATTTCTAACGAGCGAGTATATTAGACATTTGGCGAGAATGTGTAAAAGATCCTTATTTTCTCTTAGATTAAATAACTGGAAAATCTGTTGAGGATCGATTACAGTTGTTGCAGCTTTAGAGGTCAACTTAATGATGAACCTAGAGGAAGTTCTTAATTGAGCGAAAATGCGATTAAAAGGGAAAGGAGCTTTGAATAGCAGATATTGCTGGGGTAGCGCATCATTGTGTAAAACATTACTGTATATATAACTTAAGTTACTGTTTTCCAATCTTAACAGATTCCGCGAATGGAAAAACTCACGTTATCTATCAGCTATAGTATCGATTTGACTTATAAGATTGGAACCATTGAGATCCATGAGATTGTGACTTACTCCCGCTCCATCCAAACATCTAATAAGCTTACATAGCCCGTTATGTTTAAAATTTTTGCTGTTTGCGGTTTCGGCTAGTTTTAGCATATAAAGTTTAAGATAGCTCGAATCTTCCATATCGAAAATCTTTGCCGCCCAATTCAGCGCCATTTTCAAAATTTGATATAACACATAGGGTAGACCTAGTTCCAATCTGGAGACCGAGGCTGAGGCTGAGTCGGCTCTGCTAACTGCTTTATGTGCAGCTAAGTTGAAAGCACCTGTTCTAGAAAAAATCGTCTGGGTCTTCTCAGCTTGAACTGATCTCGT
>CAKNWT010328840.1:6199-22325 GCA_932066315.1 Andricus coriarius | reverse complement strand
CCCAATCTCTCCTGTGTACTTTTTGACGATATTTATGGCAGTTTGAATTTTGCTTTTATCAGAGGCATAGATCTTCAGGTCATCCATATAAAATACATGAGTGACCTTATGCTCGCTCTGGTTAGTGTCGCCACATAGGTATCCAGAAGAATTTCGTATTGCGAGAGATAGAGGCAGAAGTATGATGCAAAAAAGCAAAGGGCTCATGGTATCGCCCTGAAAGACGCCCTTCTCGAAGGTGACGTTGTCTCTTGTCACACGATAATCCAGGCCATTGACAGGACGCGCTGATGAACTGCAGCGTCTTCGCAGACACACCTGTCAATTAGCAGGTTCTCTCCACAGCCTACGACACCTTTTTTCGAGCTACGCTGTTCGTACATCTCACGCCACTCAGGCTCAATTCGCCGAACAATCCTGTTGTTTAGGACAGCTGTAAAGATCTTATACGGTGTTTTCAAACAAGTTATTGGCCTGTAATTCTCTGGTTTGGACAAGTTGCCTTTTTTCGGTAGGATTATAGTGCGTCCTAACACCAGCCACTGCGGAATGGGCGTCTCTGACTTTAAATATGAGGTGAATATGCGGGCCAAATGTCGGTGTGTAGAAGTATTCTTCTTCCACCAGAAGTTCTTGATACAATCTGGTCCACCACCGGAAAAGTTCTTCGTTCCTCTAAGTGCTTTTTTCACCTCTTCGGCAGTGATTGATGGAAATTCCTCCTCAGATTTTATGAGGTTGTCGCAAAATTCTTTGAAGCCGATGATATTGTCAGTATTTTCTTTCAACTTTAGTGTTTGGGGATCTTGTATACCTCTCTCGAAAAGGTCTCTACTTCGTTGGGCTTGGTTGGATTTTTGAGAGAAGCAAGTTGATCACTGAACAGGCCAGATGGGTCAGCGAGAAACTTTTGACTCTCCCTGATCCATCTCTCCCTCTTCTGTATTCTCCTTCTTGCGTCGGATAATAGCCTTATATTGTCAACAATATGCTACTTTATTGTCAGCAGCTTTGACTTGCTTAGTATGTGATCCTCAGTTCTTGCGCGAACTTTCGAACTCTTTCTGTGAACGGTCTACCAGATGTTATGTAGTCAATCACACATTGAACACGGGACGTATTCTGTCTTACCCATCCAATCTTCTTGTTGAGTTGATGCAAGCGTATTTTGGTCCTTTGGTCCATCGTCGGTTTGAGCCTTCGATTTGAATCAGCCACAGCTCTCGCGGTACCATAAACTAAGCAATTGATGGGTTAGAGGTCGGACTCTTGCGTGATTTCTCCATGAAGGGAGGCATTAATTTCAGCCAGATCTTGGGGCTTAGGAGGAACTTGCATGTTAATATTCCTTCTTCTCCTCAAATCGTGATAATCTCTCAGAAGGTGCCTGATTTCCGCGGTTGGTCTTAATGTCGCTTCCTCATCTTCGGCTGCAGCTTGATAAAGCATTGGTTGGGGAACCGCTCCTCGTACATATCCATATTTCCAGAGATAGGCACGTTGATTTCGCAACGATTGAATCGAAACGTGCTGAAGCTCTGGGTGTTTTTGGCACCACAGAGTATGCATACGCGCCATAAAGCCTCGGTGAACAGGGATAATGCTGGCATCGTAGCAGTGTAGCAAGTCATCCTTTAGTTGATTCGCCCACTCAATGTGGGCGTTTCGCCGGTTCGTGGTCGTGTTTCCATCTAAATTATTTTCAGCACCCCGAACTCTGGGATTATCGGCATTATTCGCCGACCCATTGTCGGATGTTCTGCGCGTTCGATCGTTTTAAACCGCATTTACAACTTTTTGGTGTTTTGATGGTGTCATTGTTGTTTCCATGAGCAGCTAGGGAAAGGGTTCGTCCATCCTTGTAGAGCCCCGCATACAAGGATAATGCTGCATACTCTAAAAGGTCACCTGGTATCCCAGAGTCACCGGAAAGGGTTCGTCCATCCTTGTAGAGCCCCGCATACCAGGATAAGGCTGCATACTCTGAGAGGTCGCCCGGTATCCCAGAGTCACCGTTTAAGGCACCTCACCCAGGTGCGCCTCCGCTTAGGGCTTATTCCTTCGGAATCATCCCTGGACAATTGTCCGCGACTTGCACATTAATTGTAACTATATTCAGCAGAGACCCTTGGTATAGAGACCCTCTATCCGCAACCCGAGCACGCGTTCGGTGGCTTTGTCATAGGCCCTTCAGTTATCCTCCATATATATTTCATAAGTGTAGGGATGGGGAGTAACCGAAGTTGACGCCGACTCACTCCGTCATCTGACCGATTTCATGAAATTTCACGGTAATCGGTGAAATCGTTGAAATCATCTTATATATCGTTATTGAAATAACTTAGAAATAAGAGATATTTTGTAAATCCTAACCTAAATATTTGATGAATCCCAAGTAGGACCCTCTATACGAAAATGTGCGAAAAAGTGAGAAAAGCGGAAAACTGTGAATCGGTGCTGCACGGAATTAATTTTAATGCAATAAATAAGTGTTAAATAAATATAAAAATATACGAAAATTATAGAGAGTTAAAGTTCTTCCATTTTTATAACAAATATGCATGCAATAATTGTGTTCTGTCTATTAAAGTGATATACACATGTAGCAAATATATCTTGCATGTTATAATAAATATATACTAAATTTATCCTAAAATAAATATATTTAATATACGTCGAGACTAAATTTACGTATAAATTCAGCCTTTTGTAATTTTTAGTATTTTTTAGAACCATTATAAATAAGTACTTCATAGGTTATGTTAGCAGGAAACTGTACTTTTTTATATTCCAAACTTTTATTTAATATCTGCTGGCCAAATGAAACTTCTTACGTTTATTTTAACGTATCTGATTATTCATATTAACCCTCCGCCTGCACACAGGGGATTTTAAGGCACAAACGATTTTTCAAACTGGAATGTCTCGTCTTTGGGATAATATGGAAGTTCGGTTCCCCCCTCTAAAAAATCTAGTTAGTAATAGGGTCGGGTCCTGTGAGTGGCGCTACAGTTCGTCAGTTAACTTTTGAACGGTGCGTGGTGAAAGTGCGTACAGTGACATAAAAGACCCTGTATGTAAGCCCCGTTAGTGTTTTCACAAGTTCGTGAATATTAAATGTTTTGCGATACGCGTGGAAATATAAAATGAACTTCGAATTTTCGGACATAGCTTGGGGGAGGAGGTACGCTGAATTGTAAAGGAGGTCGCCTCGTTTTGAGAGGAATATCCGCAAGAGGTTTTTGATTGGTGGCTTCTGGGCAGTAAATTTGAATCATGACTAACCCTCCAATAAAAAGCTCTAGCTGATATTCCATTAAAAACGAGGCGAACTCCTGTACGTTTTAGCGTACGTCCTCCCCTGAACTATGTCCGAAAAAACGGAGACAAATTTGGACACACAGATTTGTCTCCTTACTATTACTCCATGCTGTATATTAAGCTGACAAAAAGACATTTTACCGTTGTGCAGGAGGCACAACGGTAAGGCAGTTTGCGAAGAACACCGTATACATTTCTGTGAAGATTGTGCAAACGGAATGTTTTTGAGTAAATTTGACTATTTTTGTACAATAAATATGCATTAACATTCAATACCTTGCTTTTTCTATGGAATCACCTGCATGAATCACTGTAAAATATTCTTATTTTTCAGGTATTCAAATAATTCAACTTTTTGAAGCCGCCGCTAAAGGGCCTATATTTTTTCGAAGGTCATTGTCTAAGCTTTAAAACCTTGCAACGCTTTTTTTTAATTTATTTTTTGCAAAGTTATTTTAACAAGTATCGATTTTTTCTAAATTTTTCCCAAATTTCAATTTTTAATTTAAAAAGTTTTTAACGATTGACACTAACAATAATTGGATCGTGTAGTAGACACTTCGAAAAAACACCCTGAATTTTAATCGATTTTTCGAAAGCCAGAAACAGTTCAAGAACTGAATAGGACTTAAAAGACCCTGTGTGTAAACGGAAGGTGGGAAAAAGAAGTGTGTAAACGGAGGGTTAATGAATATACATCCAATTTATGCTTAATTAGAAGATTTCACCGACTTCATGCTGACCGTCAAGTGACGGTGAAATTTCATGAAATCGGTCAGATAACGGTCACTCCCCATCTCTACCCATGTGTTGCGCCATGTTTGGCCATGCAGACCGGTTCTAATGTGTGGCGAGTTCTCAAATCAGTTTCGTGTGAGCATTGAAGTTGGTGGTCTGTCAAGTAGAGACATAAATGCCCGCGAAATTTAAACGCAAATTAGGCAAAGTAAAGTTTTTCCACCCACCGCCCCCCCCCGGCTAACATCCGTCTATGATTTTTGCGTTATCATTACCCAATACTTAACGCCGTGTTTGGCCAGTTTGCCATGCAGGCCGGTTCTAATGTGCGGCGTAATAATTATGAATTATTTAAACAATTTTCTTACAGAAATTCATAGTTTGTATATTTTTCTATGAATAGGCTCAGTTTTTCACAATCAACTAGGAATATCTTTTCGATGAATCTTTTCTATGATGCTTGGCAAATTGCCAAGAATTATTAATCATTCAAGCAATTTTCATGAACCAAGTCAGAGTTTGGCTATTTTCAAACGAATAGGCTGAATTTATTTACGGAATCAACTAAAAATGTCTTTGCGATTATTTTTCCCTATGATGATTTGCAAATTTACAAGAATTATTAATTATTTAAATAATTTTCATAATCGAATTCAGAGTTTGGCTAGTTTTTAATGAATCGGCCTAATTCGTTTACGGAATCATTAAAGAATGTCTTTACAATAACTCTTTCCTACAATACTTTACAAATTTACAAGAATTATCAATTGTTTAAACAATTTTTATGAACATATGCAGAGTTTGGGTATATTTCAAACAAAAAGCTCGATTTGTTTACGGGATCAACTAAGAAAGACTTTCCGATAACTCTTTGCTACGGTACTTAAAAAATTTCGAAGACCTATTAATTATTTATGCAATTTTTATAAGAAATGTATAGGTTTGCTATTTTCGAATGAATAGACACAATTTTTGTTCACGATGTTGACTAAGAATGTTTTTGTGATTACTTTTCGCTATAATATTTTTCAAAATGACCGCGATTGTTCATTACTTGAACAATATTCATAAACATGTAAAGAGTTTGGTTATATATAAAAAAAAAACGCTCAATTTTTTTTGACGAAATCGACTAAAAATGTCTTGCCGATCACTCGCTGCTAAACAAATGTTCAAATTAGCAACAAGTATTAATTATTGAAATAGCTAATCGTAATAATACCTTATTTTTTCTAACATTCTATACCAAAACTCTTGGCTTCAATGAGCTAAACATTTTAGATCCCGAAAAATAAGTTTTTAAATTAGTTTGTTTATAACGTAACACGAAATCATTTTTTGCAACACCCACCTCAAAAGTTGATGTTTTCATGCTTCTAAATCGTGCCTAAAGGACCTTATTTGAGCAGACTGTGTGCGAAACAACGCGCGTGCGCAGTTTGAAGATGGCATAGGTAACTTTGAACACTGATTTTGGTATCTTCTTAAAATAAATGTAGGTTCAACTTGAAAAAATCTTTTAATGATTGATGTTGTTTTCATAACATTTTTTTTACATAATCTTTTTTCAACAAATTTTTTTCAAACTTTTTTTTCTCCAAATTTGTTTTTTCAACCATTTTTTTTATTAACTTTTTCTTCAACTGAATCATTTGTCTGCGGCTCGAAGCATGAGCCGGCGGTTAGCGCACGAGCGAAGCGAGTTCGAAAACGTACACGAGCTTATACTGCAAAATTGACACTTGCACACAAACACCTATTTTGCGTACTTGTATCACAAATAACTATTAAACCACTAGAAATTATTTCTTAATACTCATAGCATAGACATAAGGCCTTCTTTGATTAATCTGACAATCTCAAATCGAATGGTACTTATGAAAATTCCAATAAAAAATGTTAACTTTGTTGGTAAATAAAAAATTAAACAAATTTTTTATAAAAAGTTGAAACACACAAATCTTTTCGAACTCAATAAAATTGTACAAATCGAATGAGTAATTCAGGTTAAAAATTGATTTGTCAACAGAAACTTTGTTTGGTCCACTGTGCCGCTCAAATTTGGAAGACTTTCTATTTTTGGTCATTCGAAGGAATATCGCGATAGAACGTTTTCCAAAACAAAATTCCATAAAAGAAACAGCCTAAGAGATAGATAGAAAACAATATAAGTATTTTGACAACATTTGAATTTCTCAAATGATTAAAAATGATTAATTCTTTTTGTTACCAATTCTTAAACTTAAATGATGCAAATAGTTAAAAGTACGTTACTGATTTTTAGTTTAATTCCACTGACAAGCAATTAATTTTCACTGATTCTATTTTTGAGTGAGAGGTATGAATCTACATTGACATAAATATAGCTAAGAATAGACGGGAATAGGCCGGTGATATAGAATATGGGATTGAAAGGGGTATTATTAGAACTATATTGGCAAAGACGTCGAAAAATATGGATGGGGATATGCGAGGGATATTCAGGCATGGAGAAACGGGAATTGAAAGAGATAAACAAGTAATAGAAAAATATGCGGTGTAATGTAGATAGACGAGAGATAGGCTTAGTTTCCGAGATATGGATTTCTATAGGGTTCTTTTTACTTAGATTGGTCCGGCGGATAGTCACTATTTTGTAAGTGAATCATACAAAAAATTTTGAAGATGGGAGTCATCTGCATATAATTAAGAAAAAATTATATTTTCAGTAAAACTATGCAAGATACGGGGAAATTTTTAAAAGTGCAATTGGTGATCTCAAAAAAATCAACAAATTTTTAAAAAATAATTTTTCTATCAGTCTCATCGTTTTTTTTATTCGTGAAAAATGTTATTAAACAAAAAAATTCAGTTTCACGGTCGACCTCTGCAAGATACGAAAAAAAGTTTGAAAATAAAATTATTCACCTGAATAGACTAACATTTTGTACACATCTGTGAGTTCTGGCCCTGCGTATAGTGCATATAGGACGCATTTTGCGGAAAGCATCATACGGAGAAATTTTTCGAGTATCGGTATTCCGAGAAAGTGATAATGCCATTGCTGCGGCACTTACGAAAAGTGAGATCCTTTCAAATGACTAATGTGAAAGACATTTTTTGGACTTCTCAATATTTTTCCAATTTTATTTTTGCAAAACATAATTTTTTAAACTTGAATTTTTACTATTATTGAATATAATTTTAAATATATTTTATTATTACAAATATTTCTATTGAAAATCTTTAGATGACAAATGAAAAGAAAAGTATTTTCAACAAAAATTAGTTTCTATCTAAAATTGATATTTTATAGTAATTGGTAATTCGATTTATATTATTCATTTTCTTCTTTCCTAGAGCATTTTGTATCACAGACGGAGGCATTTTAAAAATATTTTTGGCACCCTGGGAAACATTTTTAGGGGGAGTTGCAATCGAGATAATGGTTTTATTGTACCAAGGCACTATTAAAACACTTATATGAACTTATGTTATACTTGCTAAACGAAAATGATAAATATGAAGTTCTATTCAATTCACCTTTCTTAGACGCTCGATTGAAGTACTACGACGTTTCACGCACATTCTCGAACTCACAATTACTCACAGACGCTGAAACTCTCTCCTCTCTCGACCAGTGCCCTCTCTCTTAAACAATCTATACTAGAGTCTTTAATTCAAACTTCCCTTTTACAAGTCACTAACACTCGGCCATCCTCTACTTCATCTCGTCGTCAAGATGATCCTCGTTATAATTCTTCCGTGGTAGCTTGGAAATTCGGGTTGATCTTCGGGGCGCTGCATTTGTTTTGGTTCTAAATCGATCTTCCTTGTTTTCTTGTATATTTTCAGGGTTCTTTCTTTCTTCTATGAGTGGTTCTTCCAACGTTCGTTTAACTCATTCAGTTTTTTCGTCTTCTTCGTCTTCAGTGACTAGATCTTCTTCTGATTCGTAGTCTGAGGGTTTCCACAATTTGAGTTGAGTCACATGAGCTGTTGCCGCATACCTCCGACCTTGTCTAACTCTTAAATCTGTTACGCCGTAAGTGTCACCTGGCAAGATCTTAGTAATAATGAGGGGTTGTCTGATACGTTTCCGAAACTTCTGCGGTTCTCCCGTTTGCGCTGGAGCTGTTTCCATGAACACGAGGTCTCTTATTTCATACGTTACACCTTGTAACCTGCTGCGATCGTACCTCTCTTTATATTTCTCCTTTTCCTTAATTATTCTCTCCCGAGCTTGCGCCTGTAGTTTCCTTGGACTCCTTCCAGTTGTCTTGTTGACTGATTCGTATAGATTCCGCTGAGTTTCCTTTAGTTTAATATCCCAGTTTCGATCTTCTGGGTCGTTCAAGCTAGCGATCATAACTGGAATCAACGTTTCATTAATGCTCTCAATTTGTCCATTAGCTTGTGGGTGTCGTCGGGAGTTCATGGTATTTTTTATTCCGTGTTTGCTGCATAATTTTTGGAATTGTTTTGATGTAAAAAAGGATCCGCGATCCGACATGTTTCGACCCGGTGCTCCAAAGTTTAGAACAAAATCATGAAGCATTCTCGTTACAGCTTTTAGAATCGTGAATCTCGTTAGATTATCGATCAGCGCCATGACATGCTTGTTGCCCTGACTTGTCGTCACCAACGGCCCTTCATGATCCATGCGGATGATAGCAAAAGGTCGATGACCTGAAGGAATCAGATGCAGAGTACCGGGCTGTTTGCCAGTCTTAGCTTTCGTCGCTACACATTGAATACACACTTTTACATGTTGGCGGACATATCGTCTCATCCCAGAAAAATAATAAAATTGGCGCATCTTTTCTACCTTTTGGTCCAAACCGAAATGACCTTGCAAATCATGAAATCTAACAGTTAAACTTGTACGCATGGCTTCAGGTATTACATAAAGTAACTTTTCGTTATCGCGTTTGTACAACACTCCCTCTAGTAATTCGTAATCACGCACTTCGCGTTTTTCGTCATTAGTTCGCTCGTCATTCTTTTTTAGCAATATCTCTATCTTCTGCTGTAAGCCCTCGTCTACATATTGAAACATTACAATATCTTCCTTTTCGCTAACTATAGAAAACATCAATGAAACTCGAGCTAACATTTCACCTTCACACTCTTTGCTTTCGACTGATGCCCTGCTCATCGCGTCTACGTCAGGTAATCTAACTCCGGGTCTATGCTCGATCTAATGTTCGTATTCGGTTAGTACGTTATGCCAACGAACCATTTGTGGGTTCTTGGTTTTGTTAACGTTTAAATAGATTATTGCTTGACAATCAGTCACGATCTTGAATTCGATATTAATTGATAACATTCTAAGACGAACTACCGCCCGAACGATAGCAAGTAGTTCTAACTTTTTCCAATGGTATTTCCTTTGGCTCGCTCGTACGTCTGCTGCTAGACCGAGTGAGCTGACATGGGTTTAAAGTTCTGGTTCGCTGTTAGGATTATGCTTTCGTAAGATCGAGTGACTAGCCATCGCTTTATTGAATTCGGTGAATACATCGTTTTCTAATTCGGTTCACACGTAAGGAGTATCATATTTAAGGAGATAATAAAGCGGAACAGGCTTTTCAGCGATCTTAGGTATAAACCTACGAAAGAAACCGATCATACCGAGAAATCTTCGCAGTGGTCATGTATTTTTATGTTCGGTAAAATTCGTTATCGCCTCAACTTTTACTTGACCGGGTTCAATGCCTTTATCGGGAACTTCGTATCCTAGGTAACGAATTTTATTATTTAAAAACTCGCACTTTGATAGTTTAATGGTTAAACCTGCGTTTTTCAATGCTTCAAGGACTTGAATCAACCGTTCCTTTCATGCCGGCTAGATTTTTCCAGGAATCAAAATGTCGTCTACGTAAAAGGAAACACTTTTTCTCCCAGGAATCCTTAAACCTGCTGCACCAATTTTGAGAAATAAAATGTCAATTAAATTTCAAAATTATGCTATGGAGACTTAGTGGCCCAGTGGGCCCCCAGACTTTTGTAACTTTTTCTGTTACAAATAAGCGTCCATTAAATTTCAAAATTATGATATCGGGAATGAGGGACCCATTGGGCTCCTGAGACTGTTGTAACTTTTTCTGTTGCAAAAAAGCGTCTATTAAACTTCAAAATTATACTATAGAGCGTTAGGGGCCCAGTGGGACCCTTAGACATTTGAAACATTTACTTTGACAAAAAAGTTATTAAGAAACGTTTAATGATCATGTATCCTAATCTGGAAATAGCACTTTGCATTTATCTGTGTATTTTATCCACTAATGCCTCCGGAGAGCGATATTTTTCAGTATTAAAGCGAGCAAAGAATGATTTGAGAAATTCATTGAGTGACAAACACCTATCTGCATTCGTTTTCTTCACAAGCGAACGCAAACCTCGTAAATTCGATTGATGACGACGTAATTATAAAAATATTTGCGCAAATCAAGGCTAGAAAACGCATTTAAAGTAGGATATTGATTGTAAATGCACAATGTTATAGCCTGCGGGCCCAAAACTTGTTGATCCGGCACTGCCCGTGAGAAGACACTAATGCGAAGTCGTGTGCAAATAAAAGTTATTAAACAATAAATTAATTTCATGGCTTGATCCTCTAGTAATAAAACGTTGAACGCAAAACTAGACAAAAAAAAAACGCAATTAAGTAACGGGACCCTAAGGCTGGCTGACTCTGAGGTGTTATGGCAATCTAGTAGGGCGTTTAAAAAGCAACGTTTTTCTTTTCTTGACTTCTTTCATATCGTGCGTCGGTTGCACTGATATACATGATTCAATCGAAAAAGTGTGTGCCTACTTGAGGGCGCCGGAGCCGTAATTTTGTATGGCTTTTTTGGGTCAAATAAGGCTGGAGATTCAAATATAGTATTGAAGAGAACATAAAAATAGTATTAAAAGTCATGTAAAATGTAGTTTATTGTAAATGAGTGAATGGACTAAAACTAGAAACTTAATAAAATTGAATAAAAAGTAATTACATCAATAAAAATAATAGAATAGTATAAAAAAAAGCCGGTATATATTAGAATTTTAAAACACGTATTGAAACTTTAAAAGGCTACAAATTTGTACAAAATAATTTTTTTGCAAATAAACAAGTAGTGTGAAATTGTAAAGATGACTAATGGATTTTATAGTTATAAAATGATTGTACATTATAATATAAAAATCATTATGAAGCTCTTAGATGAGTTTTCGTACTTCATAATAATTAAAAAGAGCAAAAGGAATAAAACTCGTTCATCATGGTCATAAGATTAATAATTAGTAATAATAATATTATCCCAAAAATATTATGCAATTCATGAATACGAACTTTAAATTAATTTTCAATAAAAATGAACACAGAAAAAAGTGTAATATATAAATATATATCGTGAAAAGGACATTTATAATAGGAGAAAATCCTCTTAACTTAAATGTAAAAAAGGCCAAAGATGCTACAATATTGTATTATTTTTTCCAGTATAATAAACTTTAGTCATTAGTGATTCAGTAGTCATACAGTGATTCATAACAATTTTGTAGATATTTTTCGGGTGCAAAATGTTTGTCAATTCATATGCTTTCATATATTGCATAGTCTTACAGCAAAATCAAATCTTGTATTTTCACTATTTTTTGTTGTTGTGATTAAAACCAGACCTATTGGTGAAAAATTTGAATATTGGATTTTTTAAGAAAATTGAAAAAGTTGTTTTGATAACTTTGTAGTGCTTGTAAAAAGTAACGTTTTTCTTCTCTTGACTTTTTTTCATATCGTGCGTTGTTTGGCTTAAAATGTTAATTTTCGTTTCTTCTTTTGGATTTTGAAAATTCTCTAACTCTGAAAATTTTCATTCTATTGAACAATGTCGTGACGATAAATTGTTCGAGTTTCCGAGTATTACGAATAGACGTAAACAGAAGTTTTAAATCTTGAAAAAAATTGTCTAAAAAAATTTTGAAAATCCTTTAACAAAACATTTGCTAAAACACAACCCAATCCGATTAATATTTCAAAATTTATCTGGTATACAGATGAGGACAACAACGATAGACAGACACCATCGTCAAAACCTGTTTTTTCGGATTCAGGGAGTCTCGAAACGTGGAGATTTGAAGAAACCCGCGATAGTCAGTTTTCGCATAAAAGTAATACCTTCTCATTATGATTAGAATGTAAACATTTCGTGAATTGAATATAAATTAATAAATATATCAATAAATATAATACATAGTCGTATCAAAATTGGAATATGTTTTTTAACTCTGCACCAATATCAGTGAAATAGGAATTGTCCAATTAACAACATTTTTTTTTGTACTTTCAACTGTTTTGTTTATGATGAAAAATTGTGGGTAGGTAAATTTTCAAGTTCCTTTTTGGCCACTTTTTGTGATCCTGTCCCACTGCGGCTTCAGCTGGCAAGATATCTGCACGCCGATTTGCATGGGGCGATACTTTATTTGTCCGAATTCCTTGCAATTCCTTGCATTAAATTGGGACAATTCATAATATACATGCATAGTATATAAGGCATAAACTTACTAAATTGATTTTGTTAATTAAAACACTTAAAATGGAAATTTCTTTCTTTTTGTGAAAAAATGTATGTAATTGAAAAATGATTGCACGTGATTGCAGGGTGAATTCAGGTGATTGAAGTGTGATTGAACTTGATTTCACGTGATAGAGGGGTGAATTCAGGTGATTGAAGTGAATTCAGGCGATTGTAAGTGATCGCAAGCGATTGTAAGTAATCTCAAGTGATTGTTAATGATTGCAAGTGATTTCAGGTGATTGCAAGGTGATTGCAAATTGATTGCAGTAACGTTTGTACAATGATTACAAGGGTTATTTACCCCTCGGATCTATATATTAGAAAGCAAATTAAGAAGTGGATGGAAAAAGTTTACAAGCGTACGAAAAGCCAATTTATGTAGATGTATACATATATAACTTATTTCTATAAAAATAGGAACTAATATAAAAAATACTTTCAGATCTACATACACGTACGTATACGAGCATAGCCTCTGACGTAACAGGAAACAATTAGGCATTTCAAGTTGTGGCATTACACAGTGGGCCAAGAACCACAAAAAGTGTCCAAAAAGGAACTTGAAAATTTATCTATTCACAACCTTTGATCGTAGCAGAAATTTTAAAAGTACACCAACAAAAATTTTGTTAATTGAATTTTGTTAATTCGTGACATTTTTTTAAATTGATGTATTTATGTTTCTGGTTGAAGAATACCGAAGACAAGTTCCCCGAACTTCCACCTCGTACAGAAGAAAATAAGCCCTGTATGTATCACATGACATCTGTACTTTAGATAAACCTGCTGCTTTTTTCTACTATCTTCATACAACTGAAATATACGTGCATAAACAAGATAGCAGACGATCCGCTTTCGTAGTCGCCAGAAACCACAGAAAGTGGCAAAAATTCGATTTTGCGTCCAATTTTTCCGAAATTTGGCACGAGGAAGTTTCTGGGGTCCTTGATTTCGAATTCGACGCCAAAAATTACAAATTCAAAATGGCGGATCAAATATGGCGGAAATATGGACAAAGTCCTAATGAAAAATCTTACATAGTAAAATACATTGGAACCTATGCGGGAACCCATATGGGATCCTTTTTGGAATCCCTGTCTTCTCCGATTACGATCTGAGATAAGAATATAGGATGGGAATCTATATCGGTTCTTATTATGGGGTTTTATGAAGGTACCCACATGGATGGGCTTGCAATTCATATTTCAGGAGTGCGCAGAAGTTTTCTATGAAATCTACGGCTGCGCAGTATTTTTTGGGTGTTTTTAAGATTGCCGTCTATGCACCCAAAACTTCCAAAACATATTTCATTTAAAAAAAGATATCCCTTGTGGGATTCCATGTAGGACCAATTCATAGGTTTCCATAACGGTATTCATATAGGAACCCATGTGGAAACCCACAAAATATTTCCCATCCTATCTCAGATCGTAATTTGAGACAGGAATTCAATAAAGGATCCCATATGGGTTCCCACGTAGATTCCAATGTAGTTTACTATGTAGGCTTTTCCAGTAACGAGCGGGGCGGTCTGCCATCTTGGTGTGCTAAACCGGTATTGCGAGAGAAAGGGCAAACTTTTTCTTCTCTCAGTTACTCCCTGTGCTTTTTCAGATTAACATGGTCGACTCCACTTGTAACTTATCATGAATCCCCGCGCCCAAGTTAGGAAGCAGGTGGCTACTCCCTCCTGTTCCTATGTCCATGGACGGACACCATTGCAAAATTTGTACATATTTTCTTGAAACTTGGTATAAGGGAGTTTTTGGGGTCGGTCATTTCGAATTTGACGGCAAAAAATTACGAATTTAACATGGCATATCCAATATGGCGGACAACATTGCAAAATTTGTACATATTTATCTGGAAACTTGTATAAGGGGATTTTCGGAGTCGTTGATATTGAATTTGACGTCAAAAATGACAAAACTTGAAGTGACCGATCCAATACGGTGGCAAAAATTAAAAAAATTTCATATATTGTCGGAAATTTGGTGTAAGGGAGTTTTTGATTTCGAATTTAACGTCAAAAGTTACAAATTGAAAATGGCAGATTCAATATGGCGAATCTAATATAGCGGCTGTCATAAAGAAACTTTTTTGGAATTTCATGAAATATTATACAAGGAGTTTTTAATGGTCGCTGAATACAAAATTTGGAGGGAATATTCTCGAGAATCAATATTTTCGTGAATTTTACCCATTATTAAACAAACATTTGACTGCAAGCTTAGGTCAAGAAACATCCTCTTGTCACAAAAGGATATTTCTATGAGTGTTTATTATCGATAGCAGTATTGCAGGAGTTTTATGTAATTCCGAAAAATTGTCTTTATTACCGCCGGCGTATTGAATCCGCCATTGTCAGTTTTGCCATTTTGATATTATACTCGAAATCAGCGATCCCAGAAACCCCCTTCTATCAAGTATTATACAAATAAGACCAAAATTATGATAATATGAGTGCCATATTGGATACCCTACTTCTACTTGTAATTTGAGATGTTAAATTCATAATGTTCTTCTTCTTTATACATAATGTGTTCCCTAAGGGTTTACATGACTTCCATTTCTTACAATACTTCCTTCTACATATTTGATAAAATCTTATCCTTACTATTTACAGTTATTCACACCTATTTACAGTAAATCTTATATCTAGAACCTTATTTCTATTTTTGACGATAGCGCAATTTGGGACGAGTGAGCGAGTGATCGAAAGCGAGAGTGTGAGAGAGCGAGAGAGAGAAAGCGATAACACAAACGCATCTTAATGTACTTATTCTATTACATAACCATTACTTACAAATCTTTACGCTTCTAGTTTAAGTTTAAGCGACTTCCATTTCCTTTTTCTTTCACTTCTCTTGTACCTCCATTTTGCCATTTTGCCACTTTTTTGCATCCATTCTTTCAATCTTTCTCATTCGTTCCCCTAGCACTCTCTAACTCCTTCATCTACTCTTCCCCCGAACCATCCTCCCCTAGAATCTTTACAACATTCTCTTTCCAGCTTCCTTTATCTTCCATTCCTCTCCTATATCCTTCCCATACATACTCCCATGTTTCTTCTTCCCATTCATAGATTCTGCACTTCCTGTTCTCTTTCTTTTCCCAATACATACCGGCCCTTACCTCGTTTCCCAATCTAAATCTAGATATTCTGGTCCATCTTTTCTCTCCCCATCCCTTTTCTAAATACTTTCGTACTCCTTCCTTTTTTATCATCTTGTACCATTTATTATATTTTGATTCCTCAATCATTTCCCATCTTTCTATTAATTGTCTTTCCCTTTCCCTTTTTTCCAATTCTTCATAGTTTACTCCAGTCCCGTCTTCTATATCTCTAACCTTAAAGAACTCCCTCCTTTCTTCTTCCCATCTCGTTAATTCCATCGCCCTCCCTCTCCTTTCTTCTACCTCCATTAAATACTTTCTCGCCAACTCCCCTCCCTTTCCCTCCCTCAGCTTCGTCTCAAATCTCCATGCCCTCTTTCCCGCTCTAGTACATAATTTATCCC
>CAKNWT010328838.1:0-15567 GCA_932066315.1 Andricus coriarius | reverse complement strand
TTTGTTGAAAATTCGTTTTTTGAAATTAATTTTTTAACTGAAAATTTAACTATTTCATTGTTGGTAGAAAATCAATCTCTTTTTTTTCGAAAATGCAATATATTTCGACTTGAAATCTTAAGAGTTTCTGTTCGAATTCAATATGGCACCTATACATCAATTTTATTTAAAAGGATGTATTCCCCTATTGTTCCCCTATTTTCGTGAAAAATCACACTATTTCCTCTATTTTGAGAGCATTTTGGACTGTATTTTTTTCAATTCCATTTCAAATCAAGCTGTGCATGACATTAAAGGCCATAAGCATCAAGTGAATAGTCTTAATTGAAAAAATATATATGATTGTTAATTCAAATTCACGCCTATTCACTTTTTTTTATTTTTCTCGAAATCGAGATTTTAGTATTTCGTTCATTTGAAAGTTCAGAACTTCAAGCAATTTATTTTGAATGTATTACAATAGTTTGATAATCATTCGGTGTTTCATTAAAAAATGATAGCAGTTCCATTATCTATCATTTATAACAGTGTATGCAGTGTACATGTTAATCTAAATGACGTATTAATTGTTTGAGTTTTTATTGATAGCTTTGTAAATTAGATACAGTGATAAAATAATGGTTGATTTACATTGAATACAATACTGTAAAAAAGAAACCTAGCTCATTATTCTAAGTAAAAATAAGTGAAAAGAATATTTTAAATTGTCTTTCTCATTTTGTTTAAAATGTTCTTTATTGTGTAAAGTTTCTTACATAATGTTTCGTTTTCTAATAAATATATTTACTAACATTAAATCCCAAAGTAAACTATTCTACACCTAGGTTGTAGATAATAGGTCTATAGGTTTTCAGGCAACACCAAAAATTCCCAGGGTCGAGATATAATATTTTTACCAAACAATTGAAATCAGTCAAGGGCGTAGAAAATACCTGAAGTTTTAGTTTTGCTATTTCCTCCTTTCATGATGAGGAAAAGATTTTTAATTATGTAGGAAACTACGTTTCTTTATATAAAATTTATATTTATATTTGAGGTTTTCATTTGAAAATTTACTGTCAAAAATAATATGATTATAATTGCGGAGTTTTTCTAATATTGTATATTAATTATGAGAAATATTTAGAATTAAATAATTATTTAAAATGTATTAAAAGTAGAAAAGTCATGCAATTTGAAACCATGTTTGACTTTCAGGATTGGGCCATTTACTGATTCTCAAACATTTTTTTTAACCTTTGTTTCCCGGGCCGGGTTAACATATCGATTAACTTGAACAATTAATTTCTTTAAAACATCGCATTTTTTTGTTTATTTGCGATGAGGAAAATCAGTAACAAAACTGACGATCTTATCAATTCCAGGTCTTGAAATCGGACCCAGTGAAACGCCTCTTCAACCAGCCGAATATCGTCATCAAGACTATTCCGCTCAGTGGTCCTCAGAATTCCCATTCAACACAGCGCAACACAACAAATGGCTTCGCAGACAAGAGAAACGGGGTAAACAAAGAATTGCAGACATCAACTCCACCGAGCATATCTATCCACGCAGTTAAACCCGGTCTCACCGGAAAGAGCGACGAGGGAGACCTCTTACCCTCTAAAAAAGAAGGCAAGTCGGAAATCACATTACTGCCCATAAAGCGCCAAGCAAAAGAGTGCGACCATGTCGAGACCTGCGAGAATATCGTCTGCGACGTGTACGTCGAGGAATACGCTGAAGAGGATGGCGAGTCTCCCCTCCTGGCCGTTAGCATCGACGATGATGAAATAGACGCACCCGTCTCAAAACACTGCAAAAACGGACAATGCGACGCCCTAAGTATCGACCACAGTCGATGTCGACGAGCTTTAATAAAACTCCACCGAGTAGATCGACAGGGTTGCTGCGACATTTGTGGCACCAGGATAAAAACCAACAAAGCTCGCGTTCATCACAAAAAGTGCAAGAGAAAATTCGAGTACCGTCACAATGAGAACGACGGTGCCCAGATTTTGAGGGAGAAAATGCGAGAGCGAGAGCTCCAGATGATCGAAGCCGCCAAGACGAAGAAAAACGACTACATGGACCCTTTGACTGGCTACAACAAAGCGATGGAGGTTCTTCAGAATAATGATGAACTAATCATTATCCCCAAATCTACAACTCAGCAACAATCTCCCATCATCACCATCACTACTGTTCCCAACAGCCAAGTTAACTCACAACAATTCCCCAACATGAGAGACGTCTTCGGCAGTTTTATGGGCAACATGCCCATCATGTTTTCGCAACAAAACATGATTATTGGTAAACAGGGCACGGAAGAACGAACCTCGCCGCCGCCGGCCAAACATGCCAGGATGTCAGATAACCTCAAAAACTTATCCGGTGGTAATTTGGCCCAGATGTTGCAAAACCCCTTCATCAAAGTATCCGGAATGAACCAAGGAAACTTCGTCCAACCGATGACTATAAACGACTGGCTGATGTCCCAACAAGTCGTCTCGACGCCAATTCAGCCCAAACCTTACCTGACACCGATTCGAGTTGTGCCCATCGCCAGTCTCAAGACACAACCCTCGCTTCTTCACCAGACCCAGGGCATCCCCAGGTTCTGTATTATGGCGGACAATGGTATTCGGGCGCCAACGCCAGCGCAGACTCAGCAACACCAGCAGCATCAGCAACACCAGCCAAATATAATCAAATATCGAACTGTGCAGCCGGCAGGTTCGGTTGATCTCAAGTCTCCACTGAACTCGACTGACGACTCGAGTATGAAGGCGAAGAACAAGATTTGGAAGAAGAGGGAAGCAAGGCTGCGAAAGAAGAGGTCTGGGAGGATGTTTAGCTGTAGCTACTGTCCGAAAAGGTTCTCCACGGATTGGTACTTCAAGATGCACGTGGCGAGGCATCGGGGTGAAATGCTCTTCTCGTGTAAGATTTGCGAGAAGCCGTTTAGCAATAAATATGATATTAAGAAGCACATGGGAAAGGAGCATAAAGAAGGCGAGGTGCGGTGTGAGATTTGCGGCCTAATTCTCCCATCGGAGGCGGACTTGCAAAAACACATGAAGTTGCCGACGACCTTGATGTGTGAGGAATGCAAACTGATGTTCAAGTCTTGCAATGCGTTCACCGAGCATCAGAAGAAACATGGCTCTGTCGTCTGCGTCCAATGCAGGATTCAGGTTCCGAAGTTGAGGTACAAGAAGCATCTGCTGGTTCAGCATGGTATGTCGAAAACCAAGGCTGATAACGAGTGCACGAAGATGAAGTGTCCTACTGACTGTGACTTTGCGAACGAGACTGGTGAGAAAAAGAGTAACGGAGTGGAAGGGGAGGGCAATTTAGAAGGTAATGAATCAATAAACGATCAAGTTACGGATGATCAAATGACGGATCAGGGGGAGATTATTTTCGGAAACAGAGGGAGCAACGGAATTGACTCAGAAGACGATCAGGAGAACGATAGCGACGATGAGGGAGTTTTGGAAATCAACGAGGACGAGGATGAGGAGGAGGAAGCTAAGCAAGAAAATTCTAGGGTTTCTTTCGAATGTCCTGGCTGTGGAGACGAATTTTTCACTGAAGACGATTTTGCTGAGCATAATAATATTTGTCTGAGAGCTGCATTGAAACTTTGTAAGGTTTACAAATATTTAATTTAAGTATAACTTTAAATTGCAGGGATCACAGTCTCCCTTACTCTCGAAAAACTTGCCCCTTTTTCTTTAAATTTACGATATTTGAAAATATGTACAATATTTGAATTACGCGGGATATTGTCCGAATTTAAGAAATGTACGTGAGAAATAGAAATTATCCAATATAAAATTAGAACAGTTAAAAAATATATTATAATTTTAAAAAGAAGTGCTAGAAATATATTCTTATTATTATTGTATATATTCTGACTTGATCAACTGCAAAATTAAATGTTCTAGCTTGAACAATTTAAAGTCAAACGTTCAAAAAATTGAGCCATTTTATTTTTAAACCTTACCATACGAAATATCCATTGTTTATTTGAACGATTACAAACCAAACTATTTAGAATTTAAAGCAAACTTTAAAGCTAAAATCTTTTTGCGCCGAACAAATTAAATTTTTTTGAATGTAAAATATTTCAGACCCTCAAATTTAAACTTTTTAATTTGAGTTTAAGAGCACTGAAGTATCCAGATTCAAATTTACATTCAAAATATTAATTATAGTAAGGACGAAATGAAAAATCTTGGAAAGAAATATTTAATTATACGTATAAGTATCACGATTTAATTATTAATGATGGAATTTTTAGAAGAGAAAATATTCTTAATTATGAGAATGATTTTAAACACATCAAAATAATTTATTTAACCAATTTTATTTTTACTTAGACTTTTTATATCGTCGTGAACGAAATTCCAACCATCTAAGTATATCCAGTTTTTTAAAATAAATTCGTGAATGTCAGAAATCATTTAACATTATTTAAAAATTCGTATAACATTTCTTATAAAAAGCTTGTTTCTTCTTTTCTAAATATAAAAATTAGTTTTTTCAACTTTTTCTTTCTTCGTGAAAAAATTACGCTAGTTCCCCCTTTTTAAAGCTCTTTTTGTGATGTGATCCCTGGAATTCGAATACTTTAAAAGGGCCTCGTACAAGAAAAAGTCATAATTGTTATTTTGTGCGGGGCCCTTTTCAAATAAAGTGTTGAAAATAATCTTAACAGGTTAGTCACTGGACCCGAAAAACGGAAATTTTTTTAAGCCGAGAAATGACAGTGGATTTATTTTGTGACCGGGAATTTTACAAATTTTTATAAGAAAAATCTATTAAATTACTCGAATATCACAAATTCGTATCAACATATATAATGAAAATTAAAATAAATTCGATTTTAACTTCTTTGTCATGTTATTCCAATTGTTATCTTTTTTAATAAAAAAAATCTTCATGGTTAAGCGTGCATTTTTAATTTAAAGAATTTTAAAATTTAGGTTTGAAGACTTAAACAATTAAAAATTAGAAGCGTTTCAATTGACAAATTGTAAATATGAACAAATAATTGAGTTTTAAAATTGAATTGTAGATCGCGTGTTAAAAATTAAAAAATTTGCAGAATTTAACGTTGATATTTGAACTTCATTAAGACTTAGTATTTACACAAATTTAAACGTCTGATTGAAACTTTGTAAACTATTTTCAATTTTTAAATAATTTCAAATTAATAGATTCATAATTAATCTATATATTAATTCTATACAAATATTATTTCAGTCTAAAGTATTATTTGTATATATTTTTTTTTAAATAAGCAATTTTAAATCAAATATTTAAAACTAGACAATTTGAAACTGAATTGTTTAAAATAGAAAGCCTTAAATCGTTAAAATTTCACAATCCTAAATTTAAACTTTGAGCATAACAATTAATTGTTCCGTTTTCAAAATTTATAATTTTTAAGTGAAAGTGCTGAGTTTTTATGTATAAATAACAATAGAACAATTATTAATTTGAAACGGCTCAAAATAAAAATAATTCAGCTTAAAAAATTGTATGTATAAAAAAACGTTTGAATTTCACTATTCTAATTTTAAAAGAAAGCGAAGAATTTTTTTTCCTAATTGGAAGATAATTATTTTTTACATTTTTGTTGAGTTGAAGCCGAGCAAATTTGGTATTTTTTACATTTTTATTGAGTTCGAAAAGAAAAAATTTTAGTTTTTAATTTTTGCTGCATTGTCAGAGGGACGTTTTATATTTTTAAGATTGTTACTGAGTTGAAAGGTGGAAGTTTTGGGTTTGAATATTTTATGAATTAGAAAAAAGCTAATTTTTCATTTTTAACATTTTTATTGAGTTGGAAGGAAGGGAATCTTGATTAAAATTTTTTTCTAAATTGAGATAGGCCCTATTTTTGTTTTATAATGTTTATTGAGTTGCCAAGGGTTGAAATTTGGGATGTTTATTTCTTCCTGAATTGGAAGATTGCATTTTTTTTATAACATTTTTGTTGAATTTAGGGGAATCATTTTTTACTTTAAATTTTTTGTGAATTGGGAGAAGGAAATTTTTTATTTTTAACACTTTATAGAATTGGAAGTGAGGAAATTTTGGTTTTCAATTTTTGCTGCCTTTTTACAGGAAAATGAAAAAAAAATATTTTAATACAGTTGGAATAGACATTTTTTTCTGAATTGGAACAGGTCATTTTCTCTTTTTAGCATTTTCATTGAGTTGAAGGGGGGGGGGGGGGGCATTTTTTTTTAAATTTTTTTTGTGAATTGGAGGAGGGTAATTTTCTATTTTTAACATTTTTATTGTGTTGGAAGATTGCATTTTTTCCTTTTTTACATTTTCGTTGAATTTAAGGGAAGATTTTTAAATTTTTTTCCGAATTGGAAGAGGGAAATTTTTTATTATTTTTTTTTGCATTATAAGGAGGAAACTTGTTTCTTTTAAAGAAATGAATACAGTTGGAAGAGACGGAATTTTTTTGTGTTTTTTTTCTGAATTGGGAGAAGCCATTTTTTCTTTTTAGCATTTTTATTGAGTTAAAGGAGGGAAATTTTTATTTTCAATCATTTTTTGGAATGGCAGGAGGGTAAGTTTTTATTTTCAACATTTTTATTGAGCTGGAATGGAGGCAATTACGGTGTCCAAGTTTTTCTGAATTGATGGAGAGAAATTTTCTGCTTTAAACATTTTTATTAAGTTGGAAGGGAGGAAATTCTGGTTAAATTTTTTTCTGAATTGGAAAGGGAACCTTTTTTATTTTTAATATTTTCATCGAGTTGGAAGGGAGCAAATGTTGGTTTTCAAGTTTTTCTAAACTTCTTTTGTTTTGAACATTTTTATTGAATTTTAAGGGAGGAAATTTTGGTTAATAATTGTTTTTCCGAATTGGAAGAGGCTTCCATTTTAGACGTAAATTATTGAGCATTTGAATAAAAAATGTCTGAATTATAAATTTTTAAAGCTTCAGTTTTAAAAGTTTAATATTCAAAACAGTTACAATTTGAGTGCTTTAATTTGCAGGTCAGTTTTGATTACTTTAAATGAAAAAATTTGCAGTTTTAAGAGTTCGAATTTTGTAGTTAGAACCTGAAAAAATTCTTCCGACTCGGAAAAAAGCGAGAGTTTTTCTCGATTAAAACAGCCATTCTGTTGAACGAATTTTAATTTTAATTTGCAACTGCAATTTCAGTAACACGATAATGAATTTCTTTTCAGCTTGTGCAAATCGAGTCACAGAAAATGGAAAACGAGACGAGGATAAAGAATCTTCAAAGTCTTCAGCATCTGAAATAGGCGAAGCTACATAAAATTCGATGATTTTCCAAAGGTCATCCAATCGTTAGGCCTAATTTGGTGTTTTTAATTTCAAACGTACACGTAGCAGCAGAGAGGACGGAAATCCGGAATTGCTGAGTGGTCAAGGTTAAAAGCGGAACAAAAATATCTTAATCAACAAGCAAGAAAAATAGAAATCTGTACAAGTTCTGAGATCCTATTTTTAGAAGGCATTTTTTTATATCAATTTTTGTGACGTTCCGCAAGGAATAAGCCGCATGTGACCGGAAGTGGATAAATTGTGGCCAACTTTAGGTGCTCTAGAAACGCGGGTTTGGGGACCATCCGTAAAATACGTAACACATTTTTTTTATCCCTCCCCTTCCCCATGTAACAAGTCGTAACAAAGTGATTTGGATATCATATGTTACGTAATTTTT
Organism: Andricus coriarius; assembly: GCA_932066315.1. Taxonomy (NCBI): domain Eukaryota; kingdom Metazoa; phylum Arthropoda; class Insecta; order Hymenoptera; family Cynipidae; genus Andricus; species Andricus coriarius. Next base: position 7,858 of record CAKNWT010328838.1, on the reverse strand, counting down.
CCAAATATTTTCAGCCACGTTTTATTAAGTACCATTTAGTTACTACACGAGATACCCAAATTACCAACCAGTTAAAAGTTATTAAAATCAAAAGAAAGAAAATCTAGAATGAATTTTTCTACATTTTTCGACAAACTAAACGTGACCCTTAAAAAAAATAAAGGCTAATAAAATGCAATATAAAACTTTATTATACAAAGTTCTAAAGTTTTTTATCAAATCCTTTGAGTTCATATTTTTTAAGAACAATTAAAAAGATCGAAACGCTTTTAAAAAAGTTTTAAATTTGTTTAATCTGTCGTAAAATCTAGAAAAGTAGGTCACCAACTACAATAAATAGTGCAAAGCCCGATAACTTCAAAAATGTTTAATGCTTTTGTGGGTAGTAGCAATTTAAAGAATTATGAAAAGACTTCATTTTTAGGGATAATTTTTTTAAATACCCTAAAATTCGTGAAATTTGTTTAAATCTTAGAAAATAACTTCTAATATTGAAAATTTCTTCACTTCTTGTGAATAAATGCTTTGAAATTTCATTACAATAATATAAAATCCCGTGAAGTTGCACGAAATCTGATGATATTCCTTGACATTCTTGTAGATGTCTTGAAACTTCCTTGGAATCTTTCAAAATACCCTAAAATATTTCCCATCCTTTAAAATCTCTTGAAATTTATTGAAATTCCTTGGAATATTTTTAAATATTTTGAAATGAAATTTTTTTCAATTTTCGAATTTTCTTTTTAATCTTTGAAGTTTTTATAAATCCTTAAAGTTTTTTAAAATCTTGGAAAGCACCCGAAATTTTTGTGAATAAATCCTTTGAAATTTCATTAAAATATTTGAAATCCTGGGAAATTATTTAAAATACCTTATTGATAGCTTCTAAAATCCCTTAAAATTACTGAAATTCTCGGAAATCTTAGAAAATTGGTTAAAAATCCTTGGAATCTTTTAAAATATCCTAAAACCTTATAGATCCTATAAAATCCTTCCAAATCTTTTTATATTCTTTAAAACTCTGGGAAAATTGTTTAAATATCTTAAAATCATTAAGATCTTTATAAATTCCTTGAATGTTTTGTAACCCTTTGAAAATTTTCAAACTTCAAAATTTCTTGGAATATTTTTAAACACTGTAAAATCTTGAAAATCCTTTGATATCTCTTCAAATTCTTGAAATCTTTTGAAATTCCTTAGAAATTATTTAAATATCCTAAAAACTTTAACATCTTTCAATTTTTTTTAAATTTCTGAAAAGATTTTGAAATCTTTCAATTCTTGTGAATAAATTCTTCGAAATTTCATTAAAATTATTGGGAACCTTTCAAATCTCTTAAAATTACTGAAATCTTATAAAATCCGTTCTAAACCCCTTAAAAATATCTTGAAATCTTTTTAAATATCCTACGACCTACAACATTGTAGGTTCTATAACATTCTTCAAAATCTTTTCAAATTCTTTAAAACACTGGGAAAATTGTTTAAATCTCTTAAAATCCTTAAGGTCTTTATCAATTCCTTTAATTTTTTGTTACCATAAGAAATTACTTAAACTTTAAAATTTCTTGGAATCTTTTAAAACACTGTAATATCTTGAAAATCCTTTGATATCTCTTCAAATTCTTGAAATCTTTTGAAATTCGTTAGAATCTTTTTAAATAGCCTAAAATCTTTAACCTCTTTCAAATTTTTTTAAATTTCTGAAAAGATTTTGAATTCTTTCAATTCTTGTGAATAAATTCTTCGAAATTTCATTAAAATTATTGGGAGCCTTTAAAATCTTTTAAAATTACTGAAATCTTATAAAATCCGTTCTAAAGCCCTTAAAAATATCTTGGAATCTTTTTAAATATCCTACAACATCGTAGGTTCTATACGATTCTTCAAAATCTTCTTATTTTCTTTAAAATACTGGGAAAATGGTTTAAATCTCTTAAAATCATTAAAAATCATTATTCCTTGAATTTTTTGTAACCCTTTGAAATTATTTAAACTTCAAAATTTCTTGGAATCTTTTAAAACACTGTAAAATCTTGAAAATCCTTTGATATCTCTTCAAATTCTTGAAATCTTTTGAAATTCGTTAGAATCTATTTAAATATCCTAAAATCATAAAAAATCTTTAACATCTTTCAAATTTTTTAAAATCTCTGAAAATATTTTGAAATCTTTCAATTCTTGTGCATAAATTCTTCGAAATTTCATTAAAATTATTGAGAGCCTTTAAAATCTCCTAAAATTACTGAAATCTTATAAAATCCGTTCAAATCGCTTAAAAATATCTTGAAATCTTTTTAAGTATTGTAGGTTCTATCAAATTCTTCCAAATCTTTTTAAATTCTTTAAAACACTGGGAAAATTGTTTAAATCTCTTAAAATCCTTAAGGTCTTTATAAATTCCTTGCATTTTTTGTAACCCTTTGAAATTATTTAAACTTCAAAATTTCTTGGAATCTTTTAAAACACTGTAAAATCCTGAAAATACTTTGATATCTCTTCAAATTCTTGAATTTTTTTGAAATTCGTTAGAACCTTTTTAAATATCTTGAAATCTTAAAAAAAATTTAACATCTTTCAAATTTTTTAAAATCTTTGAAAATATTTTGAAATCTTTCAATTCTTGTGCATAAATTCTTCGAAATTTCATTAAAATTATCGAGAGCCTTTAAAATCTCTTAAAATTACTGAAATCTTATAAAATCCGTTATAATCCCTTAAAAATATCTTAAAATCTTTTTAAATATCCTACAACATCGTAGGTCCTATAAAATTCTTCCAAATCTTTTTAAATTCTTTTAAAAAATTGGGAAAATTGTTTAAATGCGTTTAAATCATTCAAATCCCTTGCAATGTTAAAAACTTGACAATTCCTTGGGATCTTTTAAAACGCTTTAAAACCCTTTAATATCTCTTCAAATTTTTTTAATCTATTGAAAAAAAAGATCTCGAAATCTATTAAAATTCATTGGAATCTTTGCAAATATCTTAAAAGCATTAATTTGATTAAATCCTTGAAAATACGTTGAAATATTGAAAATCTCTTCAAGTCTTTGAAATTCTTAATTTTTTTAAAAATAAATTCTTTCAAATTTCATTAAAATATGATAAAATACCTTGAAATCCCGTGAGGTTTAAGGAAATCTGATGATATTCCTTGGAATTATTTGAAGCCATATGAAATCCTAGGAAATTCGTTAAAATATCTTATTGAGAGCCCTTAAAGTGACTGAAATCCTCGGAAGTTTTAGAGAATCCGTTGAAAGCTCTTGGAATCTTTTAAATTGTCCTAAAATTGTATAGGTCCTATAAAATCTTCCGAAATTCTTTAAAACCGCATGCAAATTGTTTAAATCCCTTAAAATCATTAAGATCCTTGAAAATTCCTGGAAATTTTTGTAATCCTTTTACGTAAATCTATTGAAATCCCTTGATTTTTTTTGAGAATTACTTGGAATATTTTAAAATATCCTAAGGAGTGAGTTTAGGTTCAATGCATGTATTTATGTATTTATTAATGTTATATCAAATAGTAAAAAAAATTAGGTTAACAGAGACAATTGTTTAACTTTTAAGCTGAAAAGTTCGTTTTGGATGTTACTGGTCTATTATGACAGGTGCGAAAAATTCATTGAAGCTTATATAATTTTGCTCCAAATGTATTAAAACTTTGTTAATATTGATCTTTCAACTTTTCCGAATGATGTCATGTATCGAAAATAGGTAAATTTAGTTCGCATCTGCAAATAAAAGTCGTATTTCAATAGTACACATAATCGGGTAAAGCGTCACGGACGGTCATTTTAATGGTAAAGTCTCGAATATTCACAATTTTGGTTGCTAATCACTCCCAAAATAGAATCTTAAATTCATTTTATCATAACACCAAATTGATATAGATATCTGATTTTACTGAAATTGTGCGTTCGATTGTTCGAAAATTATTTCTCATTTGCAAACAGATAAAATGAATAGCGCGTGCCTATTTTTTTGGAAAAATATATTGGCTTAACCGATAAACTTAAAAAATGTTGACTGATTTTGCGAGTAGAATTTAAAAACCCCTTTCTTGCGGAACGTCTTCTCATTTAACTTTGAATTTTCCCTTTTCTGCCGAACACCATTTTTAAGATTTCCTGATCTGAATTTTTACAGTTTCCAATTTTATTGATAAAAAATTATCAGTGAAAGTGTAAGAAACTCATATCGCATTCTTTATAATAATCTAAGATGTTCAGTGAGTATTTTGACATTGATAATAATCTGAGGTGTTCAGTGAGTATTTTGACATTGATCTAGATCCTCATCTAGATAATTTTTCCATGGGAAATGTTTATAGAAAATATACATCGCACAGTTGTAGCAAAAAAGCCTGCTGTTTCTTACAGAAAATACTAGAAAGTCAGAATGTACTTTTTAAGTCTTTAATAATGCTCATTAAATTATATTTAGTTTTTTTGCATTTTAGTTGAAGATCCATTTCTGTTTGAGATTTTGCAGGAGACGCAAGTGCTCAAAGTATGGTATAATCCGTACAAGAGTAGATTTGTGGTACATAGAATGATTAAGTGTAAATATTTTTGACTCATATATCGGTGAATTACCAATTTTAATTCGATACGCAATTATTTTTTAGAATTTTTTTTCGCGCTATCTATACATTTGCACGTGTCTTCTTAGCATTCGTTTAGGTTTGAATCTTACTTTTTGTTTTTTCTAAATAAAAATCTGGGTGAAATATTTTATGTGGAGATTTATTGTAGATATTAAGATATTATGAATGAAAAGTATGTGGGTGTCTTCGAATTGAAACGTTTTCGTTTTCCATAGAATCATTAGATTCACTTATTTATTGCTTCTCAGTTTCGGTTCATTGGTGTAAAATGGTCTTGTCGCTTATTATTTAGTCGAATGAATACTAATGTTATTCGTGTAACATTACGATTACTATGATTATATTGACAAACTATAACAAAAAACTTTGTGTCTTTTGTTGTTTACTAACAAAATCTATGAACATTAATTATTGACTGATTTTTAGTACATTAATCTAAAAAGCGTTTCGCAAGAATACGTATTACTCGGACAATTATTATTAGTTAATTACAAATCGATTTGTATTTTGCCTTGTGGTCGGAATACTTTAGGTTAGACCCAACTTTACTTTAATCTTCGAGTTCCCCGAGTTGTGTCCTGTGGCCAGTTACAAACTTCAAATTTAAATTCATTTGTTTATCATTATTTTTGTATTGCTCTTTTTTGAATATTTTCTTTTGAATTGAAAAGACACAATACGGGGATTGAATCTAGTATTTTTAAACACCAGATTATCGAGGATTCTTTAGACAAATCCGCTTTTAACTTACGAACGTTCCTGAATCAGGAATCCTGATGAAACACAGTGTGCCTTCTAAATTTTGAATGTTCCTTAAATTCGAATGATTTCACTTTCTTTATTCAACGATAAGGACTATTCTGTAGCTTCGACCAAAGTCGTGGTTTTTACGTATTGCAGTCTGATTTCTCGCTTGCAGCGATTTGCAACTTTAATAAGATTTCATATCGGGATTTGCGTAAAGATTTGTGAAAATACGCAGTGCGTCCCCGAAGGTTTAGGACAAATTTAAAACATTTATTGTAATATTTACAGTATAATAGAGCATATTTTTGTTAAAATGGAGATTAATAAAATACTGCCAAATTCAAGGCCTCTAAATGTGAGTTTTTCCATATTTTAGGATTTTGCTATTAATTTCCATTTTAATAATAATAATCATGCTCGACAGTGGAAACTGATTGAGAAAAATTGACACTGTCTTTTTGATTCTCTCTAATAATTGTAACTTTCGCATGAAAGTCTGCTCGCTTGTAGTTTATATTCATCAACAAAATTGTCATAATATTACGTATCTACTCACGTTTGTAACCACCGAAGCGCAGAACCGTAGTTTTTTAAATTGTAAATACGTAGTACTTTTCCACCAAAACTTATATTAAGGCATATTCGAGCGTATTATTATCATACCGCTATTATTCGCAAAATGTAAACGTAATAAATTTTCATGTATAGATAGCAAGATAAATAAAAAAACTATAAGGTACTTGTTACATGATCGGGATCTTTGTAATTTCGCAGATTGTGGTATATATATAAATATATGTCATCTGCGAGCGGTCCTACTTCTAATGTAGACATGAGTGTTGCTCTAAAAAAAAAATGAAAAAAAATATATATATCGAAACATTTGTACGAAGAGATCGCGACCCAGTTGTAAGAAATTTTGGTACACACACTTTAAAACTCGAACGCTCTTCTCGATGGTGCACCTTTTTCTCCGATCGTAAGCTTATATATGTAATCTGCATTTTCGCAGAAATTATGTATTACGAGAAATAATCAATATAACTTTTATAGAAAAAAATTGCGTCTTTAATGATACATTCAACTTACAGAATATAGGAACAGTTATTCAAGAGTCAAGGAGAAAATAAATGGTACAGATCGTTGCTAGTATCAGATAAAAATACTAGGTGAGATTTTTCAGCGACAACAAATATTGACAAGAGAAAAGAAAATGTAGCTATTAGAGTTTTGACAATATTTTACACCTGGAGTTTATATTACAAACTAGGGTTATTGTAATCGGTCATATTCGATCTATCGCCTCCAGCATGATCACGCTGTTCCCTCGAATAACCTGAAATTTATATGTTTAATATAAGAACAAGAAATTGGAAACATTTTTTAAATTTGGGTCTTAATTTCAGGGCACGATTGTGCCCCTTTTTTTACATTTTTCCGTCTTTCTCAGAAGTTCAAGATGCCTTATTTCAGTCACAATAAAACTTTTAATATTGAAATTTAAAACTAGAAATTTTTGTACCATTTTAATATCTAAATTATGTGAATACGCATTCGAAGTTTAATTTTTTCAAATTACAAGGCACATTTTGATATAGGAAACCTTTAAAATCGAAAAATGTTAAATGTTTATTGTTTTTCTTTGAAAATTCAACTATTTTGTTGAAAATTTGTATCGTTTGATTGAAAGTTCTTTTCAGGCTAATAATTCAACTGTCCTTTCGAAAATTCGTCTTTTTGACTTGAAAATTCAACTATTTGGTTGAAATAATCTTTGTTTGAAAATTCGACCATTTGGTTGAAAGTTCGTCTTTGTAGGATGAAACTTCAAATATTTGGTTGAAGTTTTATCTTTGTTTGAAAATTCGACCATTTGGTTAAACATTCATCTTTGTAGGATGAAAATTCAAGTATTTGGTTGAAAATTTGACTTTTTTGTTCAAAATTGGTTTTTTTTTTCTTGAAAGTTTTCAACTACTAGATTGCAAAACAAATGTTTGGTTGCAATTTTTTTTAAATTCAACTATTTGATTGAAAATCCGCCTTTATGTTTGAAAATGATATCTTTTGTTGAAAATTCGACCATTTGTGGTTAAAAATTCAACTTTTTTGTTGACACGTGTCTTTTTCTTGAAAGTTCTGAACTAATTCGTTGCAAAGGCAATTGTTTGTTTTAAAATTCGAGCATTTGGTTGAAAATTCTTCTTTCTCGGATGAAAATGCAAGTATTTGCTTAAAAGTTCAACTTTTTTGTTAAAAATTCGTTTTTTTTTTTTTTCTTGAAAGTTCTTAAATATTAGATTGCCAAAGCAACTTTTTGGTGAAAATTTGTCTTTTCTTCTTTCAAAATTATATTTTTTGTTGAAAATTCAAATATTTGGTTGATGTTGAATGTTTTTTGTTTGAAAATTCATTTTTGTAAGTTGAAAAATCATATATTTTATTCAAAATTCGTGTCTTTTTCTTGAAAATTCTTAACTATTTGGTTGAAAATTC
>CAKNWT010328836.1:1087-12038 GCA_932066315.1 Andricus coriarius | reverse complement strand
TTGCGGGGAAAATGCAGAAGGCGGTCGTCCTTGGGTCGCTCCGTGTCCTCAGGGTGCACGAGACTTTTGCCGGATCATCGTATTGAATCTGTCGCAGACTGTAAGAATTGAATAGTTAAGCAAGATCAGCCAATCAACTCCGAAATTTCATATACAGGCTACAAGAGGACATATATATTCCTCTCAGTTAACCATCAACCAACTAGAGGTTGTATATCGACCTGGCAAGGACCATGCGCCCAAACTCATGTTTCCTGCTAGAGGAACAAGAGTGAGTGTCGATAAATTGACACAATCATGAACATCAGCGATCATGGCGAGGAATGGATCTTTAAGGTTTGTACATGCTATACAACTTTTTGACGAATCAGATTATCAACCCTACCATATTCATTTAATATCCGTACTTCAAGAACATTTATAACCAACTCTGGCCGGGCGTGTATAAATTTTAATCCTAGATCTATCGTCGTGAATGAATGTCAAAGAACATATATGTTAACGACTGTCCATGAATTCTAGGAATAAGTACCTTCAACAATATCATTTTCGCAAGGGAGATCTTATCATCTACGAGACAGCGTCCAGGAAAACTTACGAAAGTGAGCTGCTTCTTCACCCAACACAATACACGTCTAAAATCTCCGATAGCAAAATTTCATAACAGCGCGACTCATATTGGATCAAGCTGAAGAGTTTAGAGGGATGAATTTACTCTTACGAGAGGCAGCAGACAGCCGGATTGATATGCTAGGTCCAGGCTGTATATTGAAAACAGAGTCCTAAATTTTAAACAGTCGTTCAGTCAAACCACATTCTACCAAATTCATTCATGAGCCAACTCTACATTTAGACCTAACAAAAATATCACCTGTCGTTGCACGCTGTAAGAAGAAGATTAAAATCACACAAATAATGCTTATAACATCATCAAAATAAGACGTTACCTTCCGACAAAAAAAAAAGGTAGAATTTGTATAGGAGATCGAGATGAAATTAGAGAGATTCAGTGATCACAAGGCTTTTCGGAAAAATCATTGAACCCCTACTCGGGGTTCTTATATTAAACGACGTTTATTAACAATCCTCGGATTAATATCCTATTTTATCCTCTCTTAAACATCAATAGTAATATTAGCCTGTATCGCTTTTAATAGGCAGGAGCGATCTAGAAGGTACAGTATTAGTGACGCCAAACAAATTATTCAAAATATCAAAGAAGCTGACCTCGGATAAAGCCATGACGATGAGTTCGAATCCAAAAATATCTTTAAGAGCCACTAACACGAATTGAAGTCAGATCCTTCCCAAGGAAACCATACAGCGGGCACCTGAAAAATCACTACTTACCCCGTTTATGTCTATACAAAAAGCATCTGAGCCAACGATAGTTCAGGTCGTGATGCGTTCCGAGGTGCGATCTCATAAGTTTATTACTTTTTTACGTAGCTCAGAATTTGTACTCTGAGAAAATAATTAACCCAGCTAGCATGGGGAAAAAGTGTTAATTTTGACCCAGCTGTCGAGAAAATTAAGCAAAATATCCAAGGTGGGTTTGTCACGTAACGTCCTGGTAGGTGCATTTCCTTATCTCCAAGCGTCCTCCCAATGCGCTTTCTTCCATAGCCTTTCGCTGATCTTTACTACTTCTTGCACCGACAAGAAGTACTACAAAATCCGAAAAAACACGGTTTCTCATGCCCGTCTGCACTCGACATATAACTGAGATACGCTGCAACTTCTTCAATAATCAAAGTTATACATTAGCCAGAAACGACGTTTTCTAACATTACTCTGATCCGCCTTCTTATTTTTTATTTTTTATGAATGGACTTCTCCCTTCAAGCCGCACCAATGGACATGCGTTTTTACCAAATTCAGACGAACCGGGACGGCATCGAACGTCGGCATCATCGGAACTAATTGGCCCAAATTGAGTCACAGAGACAGATCTATGGACGGACGCATGACACTTTTGGATCCTTACATGTCGGAAGATAGAGGGCGAATTCAGGTGACGTAACGGCGTACAGACGTGTAGCCATTTTAATTAAAAACCAGCAGAGATCGCTTCCTACCGTCAAGGATGCGTTGATTTTCTGAATCAGCTTCTCGCAACCAGATCAGAAACGGCGAATAGGCCCCAGTGCAGTTTGCAACGAAGTGCAACGGTTCCGGGAAAGGTGTGAACCTCACAAGTTACATCGTATCCAAAAAACGGAAAATATAATCCTTGCCCACTCCTTCCTTCCCTGGGTGAACTAAGTGTGGCGGTAGCTATAAGTTGGGGTATGTTGAATATGAAATGGCGTTCGATTTCTTGAATCGTTTGAAATTGTACTATATATTTTATATTTCAGTTCCTTGTTATTTGAATAAACTAAAATCAAAACTAGTGTCAGTGCGTCAGTTATTAAAAAGAAACCCCTTTTCATCATTGATATTCAATGGTAATAGGGCAGCTGAAAAAGGAAACATCTTGAATTATAAGGTTGGTTATCACGACCCCACAGAATGGAACAAATTAATTATATAAGTTGAAGCTCTTTTATATGTTTTTAATATTGAAACTTATAATTCTTAACGTAAAGCTCGTTATTTGCATTTAAATAATATGTTCAGAAACAATAATTCAAATGAAAACTCGAAGAAAAAAAACACAATGATTTTTTAATGCTTCAATTTAATTTTGATCCTACTTCAGGTTACAAGGATTATTATTTTTTATTTTTAAATTATCTAATTAAATTAATTTGCAACAACTTGTGTGAAAAAGTGTGGAAAAATTGGGTAGTGTCTGCCAACATGACATTCCCTCATTTTATCTGATGTGATATTCTCAACATCAACGCTTATCATATTTATTTTCAATCTCGAATGATTTCTATCTGTCTTATAATTATATTCCACGAAGATTCTGAGTATACACCCAGTATAGCAAAAATGTCATACTTAAATGTTGATAACACAATATATTCTTGGTTTGGCGTGGAAACAAATTTACAATTTCTTTAAACAAATCGAATTTCTTTATCGATGGGAAACAAGTATCTTCGAAACTTGAATGGATTGTTCTTATTTGTCTCAGGAATAGGCCGAATATATCCAAGTTACTCACATGCAAAAACCAGTGCTTTATGAGAAGAAGAACCAGGATAGCTTTTTTTATTGGGATTCCATTCGGACTCTAGCGAATCGTAATTTGCATAAGCTTTAATAAAACTGTTTGGGATGATTGGATGATTTTTGCCTGCTGGACAACACCTTATTTCATCGGCAGTCAAATTATGAACTGCGCCGCTTATTATATTCATTTTTATTCGCAAATTATTTTCATTTATCCTATATATTCCATGAAGAGTCCCACTGTAATCCAATATTGCGAAAACGTCACCACTGGATGTTGATAATACAATATATTCCTGGTGTGGCCCAAGGTCATAGTTCCTACGATCTATTCGCATTTGAATGGGTTTATAGGCAGGAAAAATGTATCTTCGAAATTCAAATCGTTGGTTCTGATTTGTGCAAGGAAGAAGCCGAACATAGCCAAGTTGTTCTATTGCACATCCAATTACTCGAACAGAAAGAGTCCTTCCCGGAGAGGACCTGGAACTGGCACGAAGAGGCAGATCCCGAGGTGAAGGCCGTTCACGTGAATGATGCCTGTCGTGAGGAGAAGAACCAGAGTTGTGTTCGCTATGAGGATTCCATTTGGTCTGTAGTGAATCGGAGTCTGCTGAATCTTTAATAAAACTTTTGGGGAAGATTGGATGACGCTTGCCCACTGGACAATATCGCATTTCATCTGGGGTCAAGCTAACAATGTCGCCGCTTATCATATTTATTTTCAGTCTCGCATGAGCTCTATTTGATGAATATATTCCACGAAGAACCCCGCTATGCTCTAATATTGCAAAAATGTCACCATTGCATAGTGATAAAACAATATTTTCTTGGGCTAGCAGTGGTTTATAGCTGTTTCCTTCTCTTAGTAATCTAATTGGAATACCAACAGGAAAACTGCATCTTCGAAATTCGAATCGTAGGTTCTGATTTGTGTGGGGAATAAGCCGAATATATCCAAGTTGCCCAAGTGTATATCCAAGTACTTTTGGAAAAGGTGGCCAGCCAGGAGGCGACCTGGCCTTGGCATGAAGAGGAAGCTCTTGAAGAGAATTCTGGTCAGGTGAATGTTGTGTGTCAGAAGCAGAAGAACCAGAGTTACGTTCCCTAGTAGGATTCCATTCCGACTGCAGTGAATCGTAATTTTCTAAAGCTTTAATAAAATTGTAGGGGAAGATTGGGTGACGTTTGCCTACTGGACAATATCGCATTTCATCTAGGGTCAAGCTATCAACTTTGCCGCTTATCATATTTATTTTTATTCTCGTATGAACGCTATTTGTCGAATATATTCCACGAAGAATCCCGCTATGCTCTAATATTGCAAAAATGTCACCATTGAAAACTGATAAAACAATATTTTCTTGGGCTGGCATTGGTCTATAGCTGTTTCCTTCTGTTAGCAATCTGATTGGATAACCGGCAGGAAAAACGTATCTTCGAAATTCGAATCGTAGGTTCTGATTTGTGCGGGGAATCAGCCGAATATATCCAAGTTGTCCAAGTGGAGATCCAAGTACTTCAGGAGAAGGCGGCCAACCAGGAGGCGACCTTGCTTCGGTATGAAGAGGAGAATTCTGAGGGAAAGTCCGGTCAGGTGAATGTTGCCTGTCAGAAGAAGAAGAACCAAGGTTACGTTCGCTATTAGGATTCCATTTGGATTGTAGTGAGTCGTTATTTGCTGAAGCTTTAATAAAACTTTGGGGGAAGATTGGGTGACTTGGGCCCACTGGACAATCTCGGATTTCATCTGGGGTCAAAGTATCAACTCTTCCGCTTATCATATTCACTTTAATTCTCGATTGACGCTTCTGTGTCGTATACATTCCACGAAGCATCTCGCCATACTCGAATACTGCAAAAATGTCACCATTGGATGCTGATAATACAATATGTTCTTGGTTTGGCACGGGTATATAGGTATTTTGTTTTGTTCGCAATCTAATTGGATAACCAGCAGGAAAAACGTATTTTCGAAATTCGAATCGTAGATTCTGATTTGTGCGGGGAATAAGCCGAATGTATCCAAGTTGTCTAAGTGCATATCCAAGTTCTTTAGGAGAAGGAGGTCTTTCAGGTGGTGACCTGTCCCTAGCACGAAGAGGATGCTCTTCAGGAGCCTGAGGCATAGCCTGAGGCCTGAGCCTGAGACTAGAAGAAGAAGAGCTACAGCGAACCGGGCGGGGAGTATCGAGGCAATCTTCGCTTGACGGCGAACTTAATTCTGCGAAAAGAAATGAAGGATTCATGTCTTTTGTTTGAAGAATTTCAAACAGAACTTGAGACTTTATTATTTTGTTGTTGTATAAAATACTTTAAAATCATAAGTAAAGAAATATGTGAAGAAAAATTGTGCCATCAGAATTTCAGGTTGAAATTTATTGAGGCTCACTGTGCTTAAATTTAACCCAACTTATTGTTTTGGTTCAATTGTTTTAATTTTGTCTCGTCTCTTCTGTGGTCATTCCAAAAATTTAATTTTCTTATTTGCAATGCTATTTTTGCGATCAAAACAAAAAGTACGCCTCTGTCTATTAATTTTTTTCATAGCTTGTGTCGCCTGTCCAAAAATTTAATTCTTTTATTTTTAATTTTCTTTTCATTGATTATAACAAAAACTACGCATTATATTAAAAAGTAATCGGTAAAAATTTTTAGATCTTTTTTTAATTCACAATGTTTTTTATTGATATTTTTACGTTCCTTGCGTTGTTTTTTCATTAATTATTTTTCGCATCTAATTTTTCTATTTGCAATGCTATTTTTTACAAACAAGACAAAAACTGCGCATCCTATCAAAAAGTGATCGTAACAAATATGTAGATCTTTTTTATATGCATACATTTTATTTTTTAATCTTTTTTCATATCTTGCACAGTTTGACCGCAAAAGGGAATTTTTTATTTTTCATTATTTTTTTGGGCGATTAAAATTTGAATTTAGATTATTTATGAAATGCAAGAAGTTGTTGTGACCCTATTGTAGGGTATTCCAAAAGCAGCATTTTTCTCCAAAGAAATTTTTGCATATCGTGCGGTTTTTGGCTTAAAATGTTCATTTTCGTTTGTTTTTTGGAATTTTGTAAATGCCATAACTCTAGCAATTTTCGCCTTATCAAAAAAAGTAATGAATATGAATTTTTTGTCATTTTCAATACTAAGATGAACCGTAAAAAGAATTTTTGACTCCTATGAAAGAGGTCTCAAAAATTTTAAAAATGCGCTAATTTTTTGAATTTTTATCCAAAATCTCTGGCTAAGGAACTCAACCTTTAATTAATGACACTCGAAGATTATAGCAAAGCTCAATCTAATCTCTCAATTCTTGCGAAAGTTATCGTAATAAAAGACTAAAAATCTACATATATACAGGCATACATTCATACATACACACATAAACACAGATGCATTCGCGAAAACATGTTTTTTGGGTTTAGAATGTTTCAAAACGTGGACATTTGACAAAAGCGAGGGGGCAGGGGGTCAAATGTTACGCAAATCTAATACCTTCTCTGATAAGAATATAAACATTATTTTATTTTGTTTCAACTTCGCCCAACTGCAAGATATTAATCAATATATAAAAATTTTAAAAGACTGCAAAAGAGTTAAATGAATTCACAAATATTAACAAATATTTGAAGGATTTCACAAGCATTTCAAATATTTAAATATGTGCTGAATTCTTTAAACCACAAATGACCTGAAGACATACCTATTTTGCTACATTTCTGTTTTATATATTCTGTTGTTGTAACTGGCGAAATACATTATTAATGAGTACAAAGCAAAATACTAACAAGTGTAATATTTAATCAGATTTCGACTTTGACTTTTTATTATAGAACGCTAATTAGCAATAGCGCTTCAGAGTGGCAAAAGATGGGGCCCGCGAGCTGTCCGCTCTGCTAGCGCACATTTGTCCCATCCCTCGGAAAAATCGAGGCGAGAAACGAGAAAGGACGCCACGAGACGAGGAAAAATGAGGAGAGGGTAAATGAGACGCGGAATGCCGAGATAGCAGGTATGTCTCGAGTTGTCCTGTCTCGTTCCTCGGAATTTCTCGCTCGGCGGCAAAACTACTATGACGCCATAATTGTTACAGGCCTGAGAAATGGCCGTATTTATGCATATATTATGTAATATATAATAAAAATGATAGATATATTATATTTGTATATTCACCAATGGAATTAAAGATGACCGCCAGAGTGAAAACGAAAGTATAGACCATCCTCATTTTCGGAAAGTAGAGGAAAAACTGATCAGGCTCCAGTGAATAATTGGGTTAACAAGTGTAACCAAAGAAAATTCGATTGCATCATCAGAGTACAAATATATACGTAAGTAGTCGTTATTTCACATATATGTGAGATGACGACGTTATTTGTTTCAAGATTGTCCTTCGTAGATATAATTATTAAATTTTTATCTCAAATGAAAGATATTGGTTTTAATTGCTTATAAACTAGGTATGTAACAAAACAAAATTATTAAGAAGAAAAGTTCTTTGAATCATTTAAAACTACAGAGAAAAGTCAATGTAAAATTAAGAACAAACAATAAAATGTTAAAATACGTGTGTGTAGAATATTATCGCTCGATATTGTAAAAGTATTGCCAACTAGTTTGTCCAGCTTCTTCTGTTTATTATCCTCTCTTATTGATTACGCTTTTTCCAAGCCAGTCAAGCGATAATCTTGAGTCTTGATCTAGCAAGGAGATGTCAGTTTGACAGGTGTAATGTCAAGTATCTAATTGAAGATTGATTTATATTTACACCGAAATGAACGAAACTCCACCAGAATCTGATAGTCAAAAGGAAAGAGCGACTCAACGCTTGAAAAGAAAGGAAATTGTAGTAATAACTTAATATAATACTAACATTGTGAACACATAGTTCATACACAATTTTGTTAGGCGTCGCACTGAAGAAAAATGCCAGCGAAGAAAAAAATTAAAAGAAAAGTTTGAAAATAATATTGGTCCCGAAAAAAACAAGGTTGCGAATTGCAAATTGTGCGCAATATAGGAAACAGAGAGAAAAATAAGAGTTAAAAATATTAATACTTCTAGACTCATGAGACATTTAGAAGATTATCACGATGAGATTTATAAAGATATTTATGGAAATCGTGATGCATCAGGCCCAAAAGGAGCGAAAGTTTAATTTTATTTATCAAAAATTTTATAATTATGAAATATAGTGTATATATATAGATAGTTAGTTATTTTTAGGACGGGCAAGGAGCCCTTGATGAGCCCCTCTGGCGCTCAAGCTATAAAGCCTATTGTGCCATAACCTTACTTATTCACTCTCAATATTCGACCCCAGACCTCTTGACGAAGCCTAGTATGTCGACCACTGGTAGCGTTGTAATTTCCTCTGGTCCCATAAAATGGGCCCCGAGGGTCTGTTGCCTGAGCCCAGCTAATGCCGGGCACTGACCTAGTACATGCAGAGATGTTTCATCATCCCTGCCGCATCTCCTGCACTCTGTCGTAGAGTTATACCCCATTTTGTGCATATGGTAGTTTAAGTGGTTATGCCCAGTTAGGATCTGTACCACTGTCCTTATGTCTTTCTTGGGTAAACCCAGGATTTCCCTGGCTCTGTCTATCCTATGGTTATAACCCAGGATGGATTTCGCCTGATGGCAACCCTGGATTCGCTCCCAGTATTCCCGGTGTTTTGTTCGGATCCAGCTTTTGATGGTCAAATCGATACAGCAAGACGCTATTCCCAGTACCAGTTCTGGTCCTATGTATTCACTTGCTGCGCCACATTTTGCCAACTGGTCCGCCCCTTCATTGCCCTTGATCCCTGTGTGACCAGGGACCCATATAAAAGCCACTTTGTTTCTTGCTGCAAGTTGGTTTAATGCCTTTTTGCATTCCCAAACCAGTTCTGATGTTATGTCTGGTTTCACTACTGCAGTTAGTGTCGCTTGGCTGTCGGAACAGATAGTGATCTGTCTGCCAGCAGCGTTTCCTTCTATTAGTGCTTCAGCACAGCGAAGGATGGCCAGGACCTCCGCCTGAAAGACAGTAGCGTGTCGTCCAAGCGGTATCCCCATGCCTTTCCCTCTCTTGCTGTCATAAATTCCTGCTCCTGACCCTGCCTCACCCCTGGATCCATCTGTATACCAGATTTCCCCTTGTAGAAGCGGATTACCATTTGCTTTCCACAGATCCCTGCTTGGGATACAGACGGGGAAAGCTTTGCCATCACGTGTGCCGCTCTAGCGGTTATCGCAAGATGTAGGGGTTTCTCACAGAGCATGAATCCTATAGCCGCTGTGGGCATAGTCCCCATTGCTCCAGTCAATCCCCTGAATGCTAGCGTTTGTAATCTTCGCAGCCTGTCCTGCACTGTTTTAAGTTCCGCCTGTGGCCACCAGACCACGGCTGCATGTAGGAGCCTGGGTTTTAGGACATTAGAGTAGAGCCATGCAAGCATGCTATCTAGGATTACTCCCAGATATCTAACCGAATCTAAAAACGTCAGCCCGGAGGCTCGGATCGATTCCCGGTACCGGAACCTTTCGGTTTCGGTTTCGATTCCTTTGGAATAGAACTGACGGGCCATTAACTGAAGGAACATTAACATGAAAATTCTTCTTAAGCCCCAAGATCTGGCTGAAATGGATACTTCCCTTCATGGAGCAATCTCGCAAGAGTTCGACCTCTGGACCATCAATTGATCAGTTTATGGTGCTACGAGAGCTTTGGCTGATTCAAATCGAATGCTCATACCAACGATGGATCAAAAGACCAAAAGAAGTATACATCAACTGGTCAAGAAGATTGGATGGGCAAGACAGAATGCGTTCCGTGTTCAATGTGTGATTGACTACATAACATCTGGTAGACCGTTCACGGAAAGCGTTCGAAAATTCGCCCAAGAACTGAGGACCTTGAATCACACACTAAACATGTCAAAGCTGCTGTCAATCAAGCAACATATTGTTGACAAAATACGGCTGTTATCTGACGCAAGGAAAAGAATACAAAAGAGGGAGAGATGGATCAGGGAGAATCAAGAGTTTCTCGCTGACCCATCTCGCCTGTTAAGTGATCACCCTGTTTCTGTCTAAAATCCACCCAAGCCCAACGAGGTAGAGACTTTATGGAGAGAGGTATACAGGATCCCGAAAACACTGAAGTTGAAAGAAGATACTGACAATATCATCCGCTTCAAGGAATTCTGCGACAACCTCATGAAATCTGAGGAGGAATGTCCATCAGTCACTGCCGAAGAGGTGAAAAAAGCACTTAGAGGAACGAAACTCTTTTACGGTGCTGGACCAGATTGTATCAAGAACTTCTGGTGGAAGAACTTTACTTCTACACACCAACATTTGGCCCGCATATTCACCTCGTATTTAAAGCCAGAGACGTCCATTCCGCGGGGGCTGGTGTTAGGACGCACTATACTCCTACCGAAAAAAGGCAACTTCTCCAACCCAGAGAATTATAGGCCAAGAACTTGTTTGAACACGCTGTATAAGATCTCCACAGTTGTCCTAAACAACAGGATTGTTCGGCGACTTGAGCCTATGTGGCGTGAGATGTACGAACAACGTGGCTCGAAAAAAGGTGTAGCAGGCTATCGAGAGAACCTGCTAATTGACAGGTGTGTCTGCAAAGACGCTGCAGCCCATCAACGCGTCCTGTCAATGGCCTGGATTGACTACCGAAAAGCTTTCGATTCAACCTCTCATAGACTTAGCATCTGTCTGTCGGGAAGCTTGAAGGTGCATCCACACATAGTGAGATGCATAGAGAGATTGATGCCTCTTTGGAAAACTAGATTTACTATCTCT
>CAKNWT010328834.1:3900-20098 GCA_932066315.1 Andricus coriarius | reverse complement strand
GAGTTCAACTATTTTTGATTTAAAATTAAAATCCTTCTTGGTAGAAAATTCAACTACACTTGGTTAAAAGTTAAAGTGCTTTACTAAAAATTCATTTTTTGGTTGAAGATTCATCATTTTAGTTGAAAATGCATCTCTTTGGTGGAAAATTTAACTATTTTGTTGAAAATACATGTTTTTTGTTGAAAATTAATTCTTTTAACTGAAATTTTAACTATTCCATTTTTGGTTTGAAAATGCATCTTGTTTGATAGAAATTTAATCTTTTTTGGTTAAAAATGCAACATTTTGAAAAAAAATTTATCCTTTTTAGTTGACAATTCAACTGCTGGGTTGAAAGTTATTTGTTTTTTTGTTGTTAGTTATTAAGTTTTAAGTTTTTTTATACTTCGTTAAAAATTCATTTTTTGTTTAAAGATTCATGATTTATTTTTAATTTAATCTAGTTGGTGGAAAATGTAACTATTTTGTTTAAACTTAATTAATTAAACTGAAAATTTAATTATTCTGTTCAAGATTCTTAAAAACTGAAAGGAAACTTTGTAAAAGAAATGGGGGGGGGGGCGAAGAGGAAAAGTGGGTCCCAATTCGCGATTCAAGGTGTTTTAGGGGATTTTTCCACTTTAAGAGAAAAGAAGGGGATTAGGTAAAAAGAGGGTGGACTGTGATCCCTGAAATCTTCCTTTAAGACCTCTAAAATGATAATTTTTAAATGTCAAGTTTTTGTTTTCAAACATTGAAGGAATATGAAGATTAAAAAGCATAGATAGTCGACAATCCAGAGTCTGTCTGTAGTTTTTAGTACATTGTCAACACATATTCTTCATTTTTGTTTGTGATAGTAGCCTTTGCGTGAAACGAAACAGATACAACACGTATGAGGAAATGTCACGCACAAAATGCTGATAAAAAATTCAGAATATAGCAAAAAAAACCTGTTGCAGGTCAAGTTGAAAATGAATGGCGTTTTTCATAAATTAAAAACTTCTGAGTTTATTAAATTATAACTTTTACAGATAATTAGAGACGTTTATCTCATTTTAATTATCAAGCTAAAGAGATTCCCGTTCTTCTAAACAAAAATCAGTTCTCAAGTTTCAAATAAATAATATTCAGGTGCTTCAATATTTCAGTAATAAAGTTCTCTCTAATTGATCCCACTTTAAAACGTAAATCAGTTTGTGAAATAAAATTTCTCCCAAGGCTATGAAAACTAGGTCAAGGAAATTCGCATTTTCAGAAAATCTAAAATTTTAAAGCAGAAAAACTAGGGCAGCACCAGAGTTTACGGCATCAAAGTCGACTTGATGGAAGAAATAAAAGTTTCTGAGCTTCGGAATACCTTTTTCCCATAAACAACGAACTCGAGAAAATGTTTGTGTATTCCAACCCACAGAAGTTTACGAAAACATTACATTTCTGTTTGCGTTTTTCAAGCAGACATTTTTAATTTAAATTCACTTTCCCAGAAACAATAAATTTATTGTAAAAAAAATCTGCTTTACCTGCCAACTTTTTTTTTACTCAGATTATGAATCCACTAAAAGAGAAGCAAGTCTCCAAGATTATTGATTTGATTTGGCAGAAGTGATATCAGTGTAAAAAAAATTGGCACTCTCAAAATTCCTGTCCTTCACTTTTGCACTAAAAATTAGTAAGTAGGTAAAATGTCGAGATTTTAGTCTGTTCTCTATTCTGTATTGCGTTACTGTCTCAGCTCTAATGTGCAACTGCAACAAAACGACTCACCTTCGTCCTCGTGTCCTGGTCAATGCGCAGCGAGAAGTAATGAGATTACTTTATAACTATAGTCTATTCCTATACTACATTTATTTTAATTCGGGATGTTGAAAAGTACTCGAAAGACAACATACAGGGTAGCCGCAAAACTTAATTTTCCACTTTTCCCTGATTTTTCCCTGACTATTTTTTCATTTTTCCTGATTTCTGATTTCCTGCTCATTTTTTTCACAGTTTAAGATTAGAACCATTCTGGGTTTGACTATGTAGGTCAAGAACCGTCGTTCCATCGAAAAAAAAAATTACACTAGGCTAGTCAACAAAAAACATAACATCAAAATTCAATTAATATTTAAAGACCAAAATTCTAATCTTGTAACATTTTTGATATAGAATCTTTCATAAATGGAATAAAATCATTTTAAATTTAAATTTATTTCTTTTAGGAATGTCACAACCAAGTTTATTTGAAAAAAGTTAAAAAGAGACCTATTTAAACCCAAAAAGTCACTAAAAGTAACTAATGTGCATTAATAATGTGACTAATGCTCTTTTGAAGTTAAAAGAATTCGATTAAAAATTTATAAGAATTCAAGGTGAATTTTAACGAACTCCAGACAAATTCATAAAACTTCAAAAAAGTCGGTTAAACTCAAAAGAATTCAAATGAATGAGAAAAAATTAAGGAAAAAAATCTAAAAAATTCCATTGTTAACAATGGAAAGTGAATTGATAACAATCCAAAAATTTGAAAAAATTAATTTAATTTACAAGAATTCAAGTGAATGAAGAAATTCAAGAGAATTCGAAAGGATAGAAAATAATTCAGAATAAATGACTAATTAATTTAAACAAATTTCAAAAAATATTGGAAAATCTCTTAAAAACTTTGAAAATCTCCCAAAATTCTATGAAATTATTTACAAACGTATGTACATTTTTTTTTTAAATACCTGAAAATCATTACAATCCTTGGAAATTCATTGAAATTGTTTAAATCACTTTAAAATGCCTTGGAATCTTTAAAAGCATCCAAAAATATTTAAAATTCTTTTACTTTAAATAAATTTTCTTAGTTTTTTGTAATGCCTTAAAATAATTTAAAATAGCCTAAACAATTTAAAATACTTTGAAATTCTATTAAAATACTGAAGTCAATGGAAAATTCCTCGGAATTTTGATAAATACCCTAAAATATTTGAAATATATTGGAATCCCTTAAAAATTTGTTGAGCTCTTGAACATTCTTTGGAATTAAAACAAAAATTAAAATATTTCAAATCCTTTGAAATATCATGAAACTTTTTTAAGGTTTTGAAAATTAATTGGAATTTTTTTAAATACCCTAAATTCTTTAAAATTCTTTGCAACTACCTCAAATTATTGAAATCTATTTAAAATACCCTAAGATATTTCAAATCCTTTAGAACATGTTGAAATCCCTTGAAATTTTTTAAACTCTTGAAAATTCCTTCGAATTTTTAAAAATAACCTAAAATTTGTCAACTTCTTTAAAGCCCTTAAAATCTTTGGAAATCTGATAAAATTCATTAGAATCTCAAAAATATTCCAAAATCTTAAAGGTCCTAGTAAATAGTACCATATCTTTCTAAATTCTAGGAAATTGTTTATAATACTGTGAAATTTTTTAGAATCCCTTAAAATCATTACAATCTTTGAAAATACTTTGGAAATTATTTAATCGCTTCAAAATGCCTTGGAATCATTTTAAATATCCTAAGATATTTAAAATCTATTAAAATCTTTCGAGATGCCTTGAAAATTTTTAGAGCTCTTCAAAATTCCTTCGTATGTTTTGAAAATACCCTGAAATCTAAATCCCTTAGATGCTTTCAAATTATTGAAATCTATTCAGAATTCCTTTAAATGTTTTTAAAAACCCTAAAATATTTCAAATCCTTTGTGATCTTTTAACATTTATTAAAAATTTTAAAGCCCTTGAAAATTCCTTGGAATCTTTAAAAATATTTTGACGTTTAAAATACCCTAAAGTCTTTCAAAATCACTGAAAATCTCTTTGAAATGATTGAAATATGTTAAAAATTTCTTTAAACATTTTTAAATACCCTAAAATATTTCAAAAAGATTCAAGAAAAATTGGAAATAAGTTTAGATCTGAATTCAATAGTGGCTAGCCCATGGGTTAATTTATTTATAGAAAAGTGACCAATAAAATTCCCGGATCTGCGGCCACCCTGACATTAATTGAGAGTAGAGAGACCAAATAAAGGGGAGTAGATGATATCCTTTTAAATTGCGATGTTTCTCAAATATCTTGATCCAGATTTCCATTACATATTTAAAATTTGATTTTAAATTCCAATTTAAAAATATTCCCCCGATAACAGATTTAATCGATTTTGTAACCACAAATAGGGGAGACCACCTTACAAAGGATAGGAAAATAATCCACACCGCTCAACTGCATTATTTTGCATAAATAAAGACAGATTTTTATATTTAAATAAAGCCTCTATATTCAATTACTTATTTCTATAGAAAGAAAGAATCACGAAATTAGTAAATAAGCTCTATTAACAAAATTTATCATACGTCATCAGTTTTCCAGGTAATTAAGATTATCTACTATAAAACATTATCTACTTTAGGGTAGTTTCCCCTACGTAAATGTCGATGAAATCAGAGATCTGATAAGCAGTTTTATCTGGTGAGGTGGAGGAGGGTGGCTAAGTAAATTTAGTTTTCAGCTGCGTCAGAAATGGGGAACGTTTGGGGAATTAATGTTTGAAACCTACTTACAAACGTTTCCCACTTGGCCCTCACTTTTCCGTCTAAATTGACACACTAGTTTTATTTAGGAAATATCTCCTTGGCCAATAAAATGCAATCGCCTTTGATAGCTAAATCTCCTTTTTCCTCTTCCGTAACTCAATAACCGGATTCTCGACGTTTTAGGACAGAATCGTGGGAAATAGATTTATCAAAATCAAACGTGTTCGTGTCAGAAATACATATTCAACGAGACATTTCACGCGAAACGGCTATTTAGGCGATTTGAGATCTTGATCAAACGTTTGATCTAAACCTGGAGAAACATGGTTCAAAATGATAAAACTATTAATTGATAAAAACTATTTTTGCGACTAGTCTAAAATAGTATTTATCCACTTTGCAATCGTAATTGGAAAAAATCTTTTAAAATTGCCGAGATTCTAATTTAAAATTCAGAATATTATTCATTTTCCCGTAAAATTTCAAATTCTAAAATGTTTAAGTTTAGAAGTTATGATTATTTTATTTACTTATGATTGTTTAATTCTAGAGACATCCAAATTCAAATCCCTGACTAATTTTTTATTTTCCCTGGCCATTAATAATTAAGGACCAAAATTCTAATCATGCAACATTTTTAATATAGAATCTTTTATAAATAGAATCAAAGAAATGTAAAATTAAATTTTTAATTAATTATTCCCAGGGCTGCCACAGCCTAATTTACTTAAAAAATTGACAACTAACTTGAAAAAAATGAAAAAGTGACCTATTTATACCGAAAACGTGACCAAAAGTGACTAATTTCTAACTCAAAAAGTAACTCAGAGTGACTAATGTTTATTAACAATATATGACTAATGTCACTTTGGAAATAAAAAGAATTCAAAAAAATTCGATGAAATTTATAATCATTCCAGGTGAATTTTAACGAATTCAGGATAAGTTCATAAGACTTTAAAACCAATCAACTTATGCAATTTCAAAAGAATCCAAATGAAAATGAGTAGAATTCGATTAAAATCATAAAAATTCAAGTGAATTGAAAACAATTTAAAAATATATAAAAAAACAATTAATTCAGTATATTTGAAACGAGTTTAGAAAAATTCAGTGAAATTGAAAAGAATTTTATGAAATGTCTAAGAATCCAAGGTCAATTAAAAACAAACCCTTTAGGACGAATTAAACAAAAACTTCAAACAAATTTAAAATCCATTCAATTGAGTAGAATTGAGTGAATTTTTTAGAATCCTGATGAATTCTAAAAAATTCCAAAGAATTTAAAAGAAATCAGGATAAATTAATATTTTAAATTCTTTGAAATCTTTGGAAATCCCTTGAAACTTTTTCAAGCTCTTGAAAATTCTTTGTGTGTATTAAAAATACTCTAAAATATTTTGAAATCCCTTCAAATTATTGAAACCTTTTAAAATACTTTAAAATATTAAAAATCTTTGCAAACCCCTTTCCAATTTTTTAAACTCTTGGAAATCCATTAGAATCACTTCAAATTATTGGTATCTATTTAAAATACCCTAAAGTATTTCAAATCTCGTAAAACCTTTTAAAATCCCTTGAAAATTTTTAAAGGTCTTTAAAATTCCTTGCAATTTGTAATATATCCTGAAAATATTTAAAATTCTTCAAAGTCTTTGGAAATAACTTGAACTATTTGAAAATCTTTGAAATCCTACGATATCCTTCAATTCTTATGAATATATTCTTTTTAATACATTAAAATATTATAAAATCCCGTGAAATGACATGAAATCTGATGATATTTTCCAAATTACTGAACAATTTATTAAAATACCTTGAGAGCTTTTAAAATCCTTAAAATCATTGATATCCGCAGAAATCTTGTAAAACCTCTTGGATTCTTTCAAAATATCCTAAAACCTTGTAGATCCTATTATATCGTTCAGTATCTTCTGGAATTCTACTAAATTCTTTAAAACCCCATGAAAATTATTCTTAATCACTTAAAATCATTCAAATCTTTTGAAATCCCTGGAAAATTGGTTAATCTCTTGAAAATGCCTTGAAATATTTTAAAATATCCTAAAATGTTTAAAATCATTTGAAAACTTTTGAAATCCCGTGAAACTATTTAAAGCTCTTGAAAAATCCTTGGAATTGTAAAAAATACCCTAAATTCTTTAAATTCCTTTTGGAATCCCTTCAAATTATTGAAATCTATTCAAAATTTGTTGATATCTTTTGATCTTCTGAAATCCCTTGAAACTTTTTAAGGCTCTTGATAATTCCTTGGGTGTTTTAAAAATATCCTAAAATCTTTTTGAATCCCCTTACATTATTGAAATCTATTAAAAATTTCTTGGAATATTTTTAAATACCGTAAATTATTTCAAATCCTTTGAAATATTTTTAAATCCAGTAAAACTATTAAAAACTCTTGAAAATTACTTGGATTTAAAAAAATACCTTTAAATCTTTAAAATCCTTTTGGAATTCCTTCAAATTATTAAAATCTATTCAAAAATTGTTGATGTCTTTTGATCTTTCGAAATCCCTTGAAACTTTTTAAGGCTCTTGATAATTCCTTGGGCGTTTTAAAAATATCCTGAAATCTTTTTGAATCCCCTCAAATTATTCAAATCTATTGAAAATTCCTTGGAATATTTTAGAATACCGTAAATTATTTAAAATCCTTTGAAATATTTTCAAATCCCGTAAAACTATTTAAAGCTCTTGAAAATTCCTTGGAATTCAACAAAAATACCCTAAAATCTTCAAAATCCTTTTGGAATCCCTTCAAATTATTGAAATCTTTTGAAAATTCTTTGGAATATTTTAAAATACCCTAAATTATTTCAAATCCTTTGAAATATTTTGAAATCCAGTGAAACTATTTAAAGCCCTTGAAAATTCATTGGAATTAAAAAAATACCCTAAAATCTTTAAAATCCCTTTGGAATCCCTTCAAATTATTGAAATCTATTCAACATTTTTTTTATGTCTTTTGATGTTTTGAAATCCCTTGAAACTTTTTAAGGCTCTTGATAATTCCTTGGGTGTTTTAAAAATATACTAAACTTTTTTTGAATCCCCTCAAATTATTGAAATCTATTCAAAATTCCTAGGAATATTTTAAAATACCCTAAATTATTTCAAATCATTTCAAATATTTTGAAATCCCTAGAAAATTTTTGAAGCTCTTGAAAATTACTGGGAATTATTATAAAATACTCTAAAATATTTACGATACCATAAAATCTTTAAAATATCCTAAGATTTTTTAAACGCCCTAAGATCTTTAAAAACATTGAAATCCAGAGAAATCTAGTAAAATCCCTTGGAATCTTTTAAAATATCCTCAAACCTTATAGATCCTATAAAATCGTTCAATATCTTTTGAAACTTTAGTACATTTTTTAAAAAACCTTAAAATCATTCCAATCCTTGGAAATTCCTTGAAAATTTTGTAATCTTATGACAATGCATTGGAATCTTTTAAACTAGCCTAAAATATTTAAAATTCTTTGAAATACTTTGAAATAAAATAAAATAATTTTTTTTTGAAATTCTTTCAAATTATTGAAATCTATTGAAAATTCCTTGGAATTTTAAAAAATACCCTAAAATCTTTAAAATCATGGTGAAATCGTTTCAAATGATTGAAATCTATTCAAAATTCTTTAGAATTTTTTAAAATACAATAAAATCTTTAAACTCCTTTGTAATTTTGACCTGTATTAAATAATCGTAAATTCATAGGTTAATGTATTGAAAGAAAAGTGACTGAAGTAATATTTTCATTTGAAAAAAGTGACTATAGTTACTTTATCTTAAAAAAGTAACTAAAAAGCGATTTTAGACAAAAGTGACTAAAAGCTCTTGTGTAGCAGCCCCGATTATTCTCGAAAGTTACTTAAAGGGCTTCTTACAGAAATTCCCTGACTTTTTCCATTTTTTTTTCAAACTCCCTGACTTCTCTCTGACCAGTAAAATTCCCCGTCTATCCAACTACAGAATATCATTAATGATAAGCTCTAACCTTTAGTAGTCAAATTTCCAAAGTTGTGCCCATAAAAATCTTATCTTTGATTTTTTTAAATAAAGAGTGAAAGGTTCTCATATGGCAACTAATTAATAAGAAAAAAATCGAATAGTAGATCTCCTTCGAGATTGCAATATTAAGACGACGGTTTCTGATTCTATTCAGGATGATATATGTGCACCTAGATGATTACAACTTCGGTGCTCTTGCACTCGTGTGAGCTTCGAGATTTTACACGAAGCTTTGCAACGTGCTACACAAGACGTGGAAACACTGCTGAGAGCTTCAGAATTTTTAATCCTATAAATCACCTTCGGGCCGAGGTCGAATTATCGATCCGAGGACCTTATTGAAAATGAAAACCTCGACCCTATCGTTCTTTTTTAAGGTCTTCCCGAATAAACAAACTCCCTCTCTTTTTCATAGTCTCTCCCTCTCAAAATGATTGATTTCGAATACATATACGATTTATTCTAACTTGATATGTTTGAGAACTAAGAAGACTAGTTTGCTTAGCTAAAAGGTTTCTTATTTATGGAGAGCTAGAGTCTAGCTTCAGAAGCTATAAATATAAATCTGAAATCTGGCGTCTTGGGGTTTTAGGTGAATTCTAAACTAAACTGAATTAAGCTTTTTTGGTTTGGGCTTGAAAATCTAGAAATTGCGAGAGCAAATGGAAAGTAATTTTTACCTCGTTTATAGTTAAATGGACGATGAACATCTTCCCCTCGTAGTTGATCTTTTGAACTTCGGACCAACGGAAGTGATTCGTCTTTCTCGATCCTTGAAATGTCAGGATCCCACTGTGATTAATTCCCAGGTAGAGCTGTGTGCCCTTGTGATCCTGGAAGAAAGCAAAATTGATTTTGGAATGGAAAATTTTGCTTTTCAGGGGTCTATTGGTCAGAGAAGCAAGGGAAAAATTGGAAATGAGTATCAGAAACTAACGTTCATTCCTTCAAACCCTCTCATCCTTTGAATTAAATTCAATTAAAAAAATGTGTTTTTAATTGTGTGGGAAATTGCAAGAATCTATGCCCTTATTTTAAAAGATTATAGGCCTCGGACTCACTGTGGAGATCGAAAATAGTCTAAATAGTGTCACAAACTTGAAAAAATAGTGTCAAAATAGTGTCATAAAATTTTTTTTCTTAGTCTAAATTTAAAAGTGTATAGTCCGAAATCAAAAAGTGTGTTATGGGAAATTAACTTGATTTTTTAAGCAAAATATTCAGTTTTCTAATGTGATATTTTAAAAGTACTAAAAATGAACTTCAATGTTTAATCAAAATATTATTTCTTAGTCTATAAATTATTGAAATTCCTATTTATTTATCGCAAGCTTCACAGTCTTTTTCCTATTCCCCTCTTCTTATCGTTTTTTCACTTAAATACGTACTGAATAAATAAAGCCCAACAAGAAAATCTAACTATTTTTGGTTGAAAGTTCATTCTTATCGGTTGAAAAGTCTACTATTAAATTTTTGGTTAAGAATTCATATTTTTTGTTAAAAATTTTATTATATGATTCAAAATTGAATTATTTGGTTGAAAATTCAACAATTTTGTTAAAAATTTAACTCTTTAATTGACTTACAATTTTGTTTGCAAGTTTAACTCTTGTGTTGAAAATTCGTCTTTCGGCTTAAAAATTCAAGAATTTTATTGAAGTGTTATCCATCTAAACTAAGAAATCTGGTTGTTGATGAGAATTCAACCATTTTATTAAACATGTATCTTCTTGATTTGAAAAACCATATCTTTCTGTACATTTTTCGTTGGTAATTCATCTTTTTATGTTGAAAATTCAATTCTTTGTTTGAAAGTTGAACTACTTTCTTAAAAGTTCATTTTTTGGTTAAAGATTAATAATTTTAGTTGAAAATTCCTTTTTTTTGTTGTTAAAAATTAATTTTTTTACTAAGATCTTAAATATTTTCTTGAAAATTCCACTGATTGGTTCAAAATTAACTATTTTACAAAAAATTCGTCTTTTGGCTTGAAAGTTCAATAATTTCGATGAAACTTTTTTCTTGACAGAAAAATCTTTATTTGTTTAAAATTCGTATTTTTGGATGAAAAATTCAACGTCTTGGTTGAAAGTTTAACTACTTTGTTAAAAATTCAGTTTTTCGGTTGCAGATTCATCATTTTTAGTTGAAAATTCATCTCAGCTTGAAAATTCGTTTTTTTGTTGTTGAAAATTTAACTATTTTCATTTAATTGGTTTTTTATTTGAAAATTCATGTGTTTTGTTGAAAATGCGTCTTTCTCGGTAGAAAATTAATCTTCTTGGTTAAAAATTCATCTTTTTCGTCTTAAAATTAATTTCTTTTGGTAGAAATTTCACACTTTTTGGTTGAAATATCAACACTATTACATTTTTTGTTTAGAATTCATCCTTGTAGGTTGAAAATTCAACTATTTAGTTAGAAATTTAACTAGTTTGTTGAAAATTCTTTTTTTGTTGTTGCTCAAATATAAATTATTATATTTTTCGTTGAGAATTCATCATTTTGTTGAAAATTCAAGTTTTCGGAATTGAAAATTTAACTGTTTTTTAACAAATTCGTATTTTTCGTTGAAAATTCGTCATTTTTGGTAGAACATCTTTTTTTTTTTTTAAATGAAACTCTTTGGTTGAAAATAAACCTGCTTTAGGTGAGGATTCAAGTTTCTGTGTTGTTTTGAAAATTCGGTTTTGTTGGTAAAATCCCCGTTTTTTATTTTAAATTAAAATGTTTTTTTTTAAATATCAACTATTACGTTTTTCATTGAAAATTCATCTTTTTAGGTTAAAAATTAAACACCTTCGTTGAAGATTCATAATTTAAGTTGAAAATTCCTTTTTTTTTTGATTGAAATTTATTTTTTTCTCCTGAAAATTGAATTATTTTGTTGAAAATTCAACTGATTGGTTGAAAATTAACTGTTTAGTTGAAAATTCATACTCTTGGTTTGAAAATTCATCAATTTGGTAGAAATTTCAACTATTTGGTGAAAAATTAAACTGTTTTGTAGAAAATGTGTTTTTTTTTATTAAAAATTATTTCTTGTAAATGAAAATTTAACTACTCTTTGACTGAAAATTTAATTATTTGATAAAAAATTCAACTGTTTTGCAGGTCATCTTTTTGGTTGAAAATGCAAATGTTTGATTCAAAAATTAATCTGTTTTGGTAAAAGATTCAACTATTTTCTTGGAAATTTGTTCTTTTGGATTCGTCTCACGTTATTTTCGGATGAACTCTAAATAAATTCACGAAAAAAATTTAGTCGGAAAAAATTACATAAGTAAAAAACTTTACGTAATTTATATACGGCCCCTAATCAGCCATTGATACAATTTTCTGGTATATTGTGGATCATTCTGATAGCAGACATATTATTTTAGCCAATTAGCAAAAACGTTCAAAAACATTTTTCAAGGAAACGTAAAGAAACAGCGGCATTAGCGGACAATTGTGAGAAAACACTGTATTTAGTGTCATTTTTTTCGAAATATTAGCAAAGTAGTGTCACTCCACAAAAAAAGTGTCAAATAGTGTCAATAATGTGATGAGTCCAAGGCCTGGGATTAGAAATTTAACAAATTAAAAATTAACCACTTAAGTAGTTTAAGATCAGGAACCAGAACAAAACTTGTTTGTATTTTAGATATTTTACTTCAGTAAGTTGATGCTAGCCTTCGATTTTTTTATTCTGGAAGACCGGGAGGTTTGGAATATGAAATATATTTATGAAGAGTAACTTCATCTCTCCAGAAAGAGTTTCAAAACTGACGATCGCACATTCAGTGCCTCTGGGACTGGAACGGATCGATCGACAGGCTGCACATTCTCTACGATTGAATTCACGACATAACCGGAAAAACTGCAAAAGTTTCACCCAGTCATGAAACCAGCATTGAACAAGGATAGTATTGAATTCTTTTTTAATAAAAGCAATGAGGTATAGAGTGAACGCTCGTGTCTATTCACTTTGTAAATCTAATGCTCTCTCGACTGTTCAGAAATTTAACGATTAATTTTCTTGCAAAGGAACCCAGATGGAATTAATAAAATTGGATAAAAAATGCAGGTCTTGGATCGACTAGAAGGCTTAAAGAAAGAAAGTCGCATTAGTTCCATAAAATTACAAAGAAGTTCACATGGAATTACGAAAAAAGTCCTTCAAAAGTCGCATCAAATTTTTAAAGATGATAAAAAAAAGAAGTATCAGACACTGAATAACTGAAATAATAACTTTATTTGTTTAGGAATATAGAGAACATAATTCTCATGGATTTTTTAATATTATTTCCACAATGAAAATAAACTTTAAAGTTAAAACCATTTTTTTTAATAGTCATTCGGCTTGAAGGATTCTGAAACTGGGTTTAAAATATTACTTTCTGAACTGCTGAGCATGTCAACTTGGATTACTTTCAAATGAGAGAAGTTTATCATTTACATTAATTTTGAACCTCAAAAACATTAATTTTGAACATTTTAAACTTGTAATTACTCAACAATTAAGGTTGTAAATTTTAAACTGTATAATTGGAATATGAAATTATTCATTTCGTAATAATTCAGACTTCACAGCCAAAATGCTCACGAAACAGAAGAAATATGGTGGTTTTCACAAAAATAGGGGAATAATAAGGTTCTTTTAAATAAAATTAATATAGATACAATATTTAATTCAATATAAAACGCTTTACATTCTTAAGATTTCAAGTCAAAATATATCGCAATTTCAACTAAGTAGTTGAATTTTCAGACAAATGAGACGAATT
Organism: Andricus coriarius; assembly: GCA_932066315.1. NCBI lineage: Eukaryota > Metazoa > Arthropoda > Insecta > Hymenoptera > Cynipidae > Andricus > Andricus coriarius. Next base: position 6,800 of record CAKNWT010328834.1, on the reverse strand, counting down.
TTCAACCCAAAGACGAATTGCTAGCAAAAGAGTTGAGTTTTCAAGTTAAAAAGTTAAATAATTTAGAAACCAGTTGACTTTTAAACCTGGAAAGAGGAATTTTCCATAAAAAATAATAATTTGTAATCAAACCGTTGCATTTACAACCAAATAGTTGAGAACTTTCAAGCAAAAGAAACGAATTTTCAACAAAGAAATAGAAGTTTTAGCCAAGAAGTTGAATTTTCAACCAGCAAAGATGAATTTTCAAATAAATTGTCGATTTTTTGAACAAAAAAGGTTAAACTTCAGCCAAATAGTTGAATTTTTAAACCAAGAAGACCATTTTTTTTAATAGAGTGAAACTATCAACCTGAAAAGTTGAATTTTCAACTAAAAAATTGTTTAACCATCAGTTACATTTACAACAATATAGTTTAGAACTTTCAAGCAAAAAGAAAAGAATTTTTAACAAAATAATTGAAGTTTTAGTCAAGTAGTTAAATTTTCAACTTACAAAGATGAATTTTCGAATAAATAGTCGAATATTTAAACAAAAAAGATTAAACTTCAATCAAATAGTTGAATTTTCAAATCAAAAAGACGATTTTTCTAAATGCAGTGGAATTATTAACCTGAAAAGTTGAATTAAAAAATAAAAATTAATTTGTATCCAAATAGTTGGATTTCCAACAAAAGTGTTGACTTTTTTATCAAAATGATGACTTTCCAACAAAATAACTAAATTTTCAACCAAATTGTAGAGTTTTCAAATAAAAGAGATGGAACTTCAACCAAAAATAGTTGCATTCTCAACCAAATAATTCAATTTTCAAGCTATAAATGTCAATTTTTTATATGATAGTTGAATTATCTGCCTGAAAAGTTGAATTTCCAACTAATAGATCGTTTTCAATTAAGAAAGATGATTTTTAACAAAATAGTTAAATTCTTTACAAAAATTAATTTTTAACCAAACAGTTGCATTTAATGACAAAAAGAATGAACATTCTTTACAAAATGGGGAAAGGGGGAATAGAGGAAATAATGTGAAGACTGTAATTGCATTTGAAATTAATCTTTTTTAAACGTATTCAACTTAAAAATGTCCAACATTGCAATTTGAAAAAATTACAACTTTGAATAAGAATTCACGTAATTAAAATGGAGCCATATTTTCTAGTTTTAAATTTCAATTTTAAAAGTTTCATTGTGATTAAAATTGAAACTAAGTATAGCGGCCTTCTTAGAAAGACGGAAAAAGTCGATTGGTTGAATTTTTCTTCAAAAAGTCGCCATTTTTCAAAAAAGTCGAAAAAAGTCAGAAAAGTTGCACGATCCGTGCCCTCTAAATGTGATTTTCTAAAAGAAGAAGCGCTGCGATAAATATTGAATAATATAATGATGAATAATTGTAATTTTACCAATTTTGTAAATATATTTTGATTTCTAAATTTGGATACTTTACAATCTTTTAAATTGGAAGACTACTAAATTTAGTTATAAAATTAAAAACACAGATGTAAAGGGGCTTTTAATCAATTAAATAGTTCCAATTAAATTATCAAAAAATTGGAAGTAATTTAAATGTAATGCATTTGAACTGGATGCTTTCCAAACTTTAGTTTCAAAATTTCGTGGTTTTTAAAATGAAAGCGTTTACATTTTTTTATTTAAAACAAATGGAATTTTTATGAATTGTATTTTTGTAAGTTTTGTTTAATAAATTGTATTTTTACCTTCACAGGATGTGGATCGACGGCATATGTGTCCAATTGTGAAGCTAGCCTGAGAAAATGCGTTTCAGCTTGCTCTGGTGTAAATCCTTTGAGCTGCGATTGGTGCAAATCCATGGCTTTTTCCTCGATTGTCTCGGTTTGCTTTAGTAGTAATTTATGTTCCGAGATATAGTTTTGCTCATGAATTTCTGGGTCATAGTCCCCAAGCTCACCTAAATCGAAGAAAAAAAAAACAATAATACAGGGAATTGGCTTAAAAAGATTGTAAAGCACTCCAAAAAGAAAATCTTCCAGGAGATAAATCTAATTTCTTAACAATCAAAAGAATTCGCAAATATAAAGTTTTTAAATTTCAAAGTTTTCAAGAAAACTTGAATCAAGATTGATTTAAGTTTCGACAACTTTTTGAATTCGGATGCTTTTAATTCTTGACTCTTATTTCCAAGACTTTGCATTCTTAAAATGTTCTTACTCAAAAGGATAAAATTTATTACTACTGTCATAAAACTGATTTTCTCCAGCAACTTTTTTTTCCTCTTAGGAAAGTAGAATTTCTTTCTGGAACTAAACGATTTTTCTCTCTTGCAATTTAATCCTTCTCTAAAGAAAAGCTTTGTCACGAAAATCTTGAAAGCATTGCTATCGTTTTTCCTCAATGCCGATTGGGTAATTTTAAAAACTCGAAAATTTATTTATGTAAAATTTTATTATTTGACCAAAGCCAGACATATTCAGCAGAATTAAAATTTATATTTGACTCGAGCAAAAGTAACTTTATTGTCAAATATCAACCAAAAGTTGTATTTTTGTAACAGGTGATTAATTATTATTATTAAAAATTTTCCTTGTATTACATATTGAAACTGAAATAATTATTTTTGAAAACCAAAGCATACTCAAAAAGATAAATTTTGAACAAAAAATAATACATTTTCAACCAACAAAAAAGGGATTTTTCAACAAAATAGTTAAATTTTTAAGCATAGAAATTAATTTTTAAATCAAATAATGAATCTTGAACCAAAAAAATGAATTTTTAACTTGATAGTTGAATTTTCAACCCAAAAGATGAATTTTCTACCAAAAAAAGACAAATCTTCAACAAAATAGATGAATTTTCAACAAAATAGTAAAAATTTTCAACCAAACAGATGAATTTCCAACCAAGAAGATTAAGTGTTT
>CAKNWT010328833.1:0-22346 GCA_932066315.1 Andricus coriarius | reverse complement strand
TTTTATTTTACATTGTCGTTATTACAGCATTACATCTAAAATACAGCTGCATGATAAAGTTTAAACAATTTTTGTACACAATCAGTTATGAATGTACTTTTTCTAGCGGTTGTGACGCGACCTTTTTCCTAAAATGAAAAAAATATAAGTTTGGGTCCCTTAAGGCCTCGCACAAACGTGAATGAAAATAAAACAGCATTTCCTAAAGCCCGGGCGCCAGCCTTCCCAAAGGCAAAGTTAATACAATTTCCGAATAACCCTAAACCAAAATTAAAGAGATAACAGCGATATGAGACGGCAAGATATAGCGATACGGTATGACTCGGTCTTAGAGGAATTCGGAGAAATCCGCAAAGGTCACGGCTAGTTCGGCCATCATGATAGAGTGGGAAATTCTAATAAAAATTTGGCTAGATATTTCTTTCGGATTTTCACTTCAAAATGATTGGTTTATTGCAACAAGAATATTCAATTTAAATAAGTCTGAATGGATTACAGAGGAAATAGATACAAGAGATAAATATATTTATCTAAAAGAACGGAAAGAGAATACTATCAATATAAAATATTATTTTAAATCGGTAAGTTATATCACACCCTACATCTTCTAAGAATAACAACAAAGGATGTCAAACCTATACGATACGGGATATATAATAATATCAAGGTCGGGAGGGTAAGAGAGAAAATGTGTCGAAAATAAGATTACAAAGAGGAGCGTAAGCTGACTAACGTAGCCAGCGATAATAATAACCAGAACATAATAAATGGACATAAATACCTTTTCGGATAAACACTACCGAATTACAAGAAGTTACAACAAAAAGGAGTCGACAATTTACCTGATTGACTTAGTTACTATCCTGAGAAAATTACTAAGTTACTAAATAAAAGGGTTTTTATAATATTTTTGGTCATTACGGAATTCGGCGTAAATTACTTAATTCTCGAAATAAAAGGATTTTTAGAATATTTTTGGACGTTATTGAATTATAGGATAAAAGGTATTTTTGGAGTATTTTTGGTCGAGACAAAGTTCTAAGGAAATTATTAAATTATAAAATAACAGGGAATTTTTGGAGTATTTTTGGTCGAGACAAAGTTATAAGGAAATTACTAAATTATAAAATAAAAAGGGAAGTTTTATAATATTTTTGGTCGGGACGAAACATTCTAACGGGTCACATTATAGAGAGTTTCAAAACTACGGTTAATTCGGCGGAGAAAAAGGTCTAAATAGAACGGTTACAAATTGACGGGCCATGAGGTAGCAACGAGCTAGACGCCGGCACTCCAAAATAAGGGGATTAAACGCGACACATAAGAAAATTACAAAGGTAGTTCAGCCAAGGAGATAAACACGAAAATACAAAAAGAGAACTTGGCTGAGCCCCTAGGAAAATTAAGATCCTACCTTACAATAATTGCAGATGCTCCGCTTCTCTGCTATCTGACGCTTCGCTTACACAAAATAAGGTTCCTCGCTCGCAGCTACAATGGCACTGTACGTGCCAACAGTCCTCGTACGCACGGGGACCGGCGGGTGTCAGAGTAGGGGAGAAGAGAGAGAGAAAGGCGCGCGACACTTAACTCTATGTATTTCTACGGTCAAGAGAGAGATCGACGATATCCGCTCCACGCTGGTCTGCCCTGCTGCCGTATCTTCTCCACACGTGCTTCCTTCCTTCCCGCGGATTGGCTGTTTCCTTAGGCACGAATTCTTTGCTGTAGGAATCGGGACCACGAGATTCGAAGCCTTTAAGGGATGGTTAAACTCCTAGGTGAAGATTGGTGAATGGAACCTTGCGTCCGGCAGATATAGGGTGGTTTTCCACGCAACCCTCGGAAAGTTTTGAGAAACATAGAGGTGTTAATACGGTTTCTCCGATAAGATAATTTGTGGCGGAGATGCCAGTCCACTGACGGACTTTGTGGTCATCTCGCCCTGGGCTTACCCAAATAAATGGATGTTAATCCCAGCGATAAATTTAAAGGAGAATTACCTGTTCTTGTAGTAAATTTCCAGGTAATCCTCTAGAATACGCCCGCACCCGGAACTTGCCTAGGATCTTGGACTCGATAATATAAATTTGTAGGTACTAGGAGCAACCTGAAGAAAGTGAAGTGCAGGTCCCAAGACAGTAGAAGCGTCGCTAAAAAGGAGGTGACAGCTGACCCTAATCGATGACGTCAACGAGACAGGTGAATTCTTGAGTTTCCCAACTCAAGACCGCAAAAATCCTCCCAATAATGCAATAAAAAAAAGACCAAATTTTACTTAATTAACTAAAAAAATAACAATGAAAACCATGGAGTGCCGAATCTACGCGAAGCGTCAAATGTTGTTTCTGCGTCAAAATAAAAATTTTATTCTAATTTTTGTGAGGTGTAAAACTGCTACATCACACGGTAAAAAAACGAGGACTGTAATTGGTATTCTGTCTCATCTTAGTGGCTTTCCCCAATTCTAATGATACATATAAGGTCTATAATTTCAAGTTAAATATTAATGGCAGACTATTGACTTTTATTAATTAATTAATTTTGTTATTAAATAATTAGTTTAATAACTAATTTCATTATTGAATTTGAAATTGATACTTTGTTTTATAACCTCACCTTGTATCGCAATTTATTTTGGGTATAAACATCATAAGACAATGTGGATCCGGACAAACTAAGTTAATCAAAAATCGAACATTCGAAAGATATAACATATCAAAGATTCCTCTCAAGTTTACTAAAATTACTCAGATATCTTTGAAGGACATAAAAGTGAAAGGTTCTATAAGCAAATGCCCAAATATATGGACACTTTTGGTGTACATTTCGATGAGAAAATATACTTTATGAAAGGAAAAACTAATTTTGGCCTCTGCTGCTTAATTTTATTGAAAATCAGATCAAAAAATATCAGTTCATATATAATTTATCTACATTTTTGTGTATTTTTATTATTTTTGTTTCTTCAACATATTTTGAATATTATATGTTTAAACACATTTTGGAGAATAATTAAAAACACTGAAAAAAAACGTTTCCAAAAAATCTCTTTACTTTTCGAAATTGACTTGAAACCATTTAAAATCCAGTTGTGTGTTCAAGTTTGAAATTAAGTACATTATAAATTAAATGTTATCATATCTTTTACGAAATTCTAATCTTTCCGCTGCGTAATAAGTGATTTTAGTCCCTCTAAATTGTACAAATTATGTCATAAACGTAAAATATTTTTAGCAACTTCAGAAAAACGAGATTAAAAAAATACAAATAATGTAAAATGACATAAAAATTTGTATAATTAACATATACAGACACATTTATACCATAATTCAAAGTCCATTATTAATTGTATTATATTTCGAATTCGAAATCACTTAAATTTAAATATATCTTTTTAGACTGATTTTTATGAAGTTTCTCTAACCAATCAATGTATTTTTATTTGTGAAATGAAAACTATGATTTATTAAATTAATTTAATAATTCATGACATAATTAATTTCTTACTTAGGCTTTTTTCTTACAGAATTAGCTCGACAACATAAACATGCTACAGTCCACCCTCTTCCGATTCAACTTGATCTTCGCCATTTCGAAGGTTTTTTTATTGATCCGGATTTACTCCAAGGCCTTTGAAATTTAGGAATACATATGAAAATTAATCAAGAGTTTATCATTGGAGTATTCACGGCTTGAAAGTTGTGTCTAATCTTGGCTACTAGAACGGATATTAATAATAACTTTGGAAAAGTTAAAGTACGCATATAAATGGCAATGTTGCTAACATTACTGTACCAATATCGCTTAAGGATCTTCTTAATAATCTATTTTACAAAGAAATCGGACAACAAAACATTCGCGCTGCCGAGATATGCTAATAATTTAACTTAAAAATAAAACTTTAAGCTGTCCTGGCTGTAAAAATGCCCATTTTTGAACATGAACAAAAAAAACTTTCTTGTGAAACCTAAATTTTTATGTGAAAATAGCTTGTGTTAAAGAAGAAAAATAAAACGTTTTCACGTCCTCCAAGAAATTCTAATCGTTAGAAAAAGAAGACTAAATCTTATATTGAGATATTACTATTCTGACGTATATTCAGATCGAGTTGACATATATCAATTAAAAAATGTAGTGCTTTTTTCGAAAAATATTGTGCAAGTTTTAAAAGTTAGATATATAATAATTGCAAACATAAATCATCTTTTAAAGTTTTTAAGTAAGTCCCTCAATTTTTAAATTCACAGTGCCTCTTTCATGATTTATAAAAAAATGTATAGACTAAATTCTTGTAGTATTTACTACTATTATAGGAATATCGTGCTTCGAAATGCTTATTAGGACGTTAAATTTGCAGAAAATCAAGTCAGGTAAGTCCTTTTGTCTTTTTAATTTTTATTTGTGTTCAGATTATCAAATTCCAAACATTTGTAGAAATGCTTATTTGTAAATGCAATAAATTACACAAATAATGAAATACTACATATAAATACATAATATATAATACACATACATAATGAAATATCACAATAAAATAATACATAAAAATATTAAAATAATATTACATTACATTTATAATAAGTTGTTATCTATAAAACTTTTATTATCATTGTCAATTTATATAATTTAGACTTTATGCGCTGAATTCTTCATTAATTCTAAATGATTCTGATGAAGAAAGAGGTTTCACGATTGATTAAATTTATTCTGAAAATTTCGGCGAATTTTATACGACTGGTACGCATCGAACAATGATCACACATATCAAAAATTTTAACTTCATTAGAGTTACGCTACGAAGCAAATAAAAGTTGGGCCTTTTCACAATGGTCGTATATTTGAATATATCTATTTTTATTTTAAGTTTCTTTAACAGCAACTTTTAAAAGCGATTCCAATTTAAAAAAGCTAATTGTTTTAAAGAACTTACATATTTTTAAACATAATCTAGGAACAACTAATCACTGGGGAATGTTTGATATTTGGAGAAACTAAAGTTGGGAACGTTCAAAATAGCAAACTTGTTAATAATTTCTTTGATTTTATTGTTCTTTTTTTGATTGGCCTTCTGTTTTTGAGTTTCGGGCGCTATATTTTTCGTCGGAGTGGAAACTCAAAAACAGAGGGAAAACTTCAAGGAGAATAAGCATTGGGTCAATCAAAACAAGAACAATAACATCAAACAAATTATCAACAAAAATATTCATTTAGTTTAAAAGCCAAGCAATTAAAATGAAAAGAATTTAAAGTTTAAGGAGTTCATCATTTTAAGTTATAGGTTTTAAAATAAACTATAGTGGTGATTTAATAATTTATTAGATGTAATCTTTGTCAATTAAACATTGTACATGTTTAAGTTGAAGGATAACAATGTAACATTTTGAAGTTCTTAAAGCTAAAAATAACAGCGAATTTGTTTTGAAAAATTGGAAATACATACAATGTACAATAATATTTCTTAAGTCTCCTTTTATTTAACTTAAAATTTCTTAATATAAACATTTTCATTATGGGCTAACTTTTTCTATTTTAATGTTCGGCAAAAAATCCTTTGAAGCCGAAAAATAACCGTTCATTTTCTTCATAAATTTTAATAGCCACCCCGATTATTCACATGCTTTCGACAACATTGTCTCTGTTATTTATACAATAATAATTTCATAATAAAAATATAATATTAATTTGTGATTTACATTCAATGATTCATTATCATTTTTTATAATAATACATGCTACAGTACATTCTTTAACCAGCGGTGCATGCAGAATTAATCATTTCCCAAAACTCGAATTTTTTATTCATTAAAAAAAATTATTCGTTTCAAATCGACTAATGAGAGCCATCTTTTTCATTATTTTTCGAAAATACAGAAGGTATTCAATTCTCGTGAGATATTTAGCACTTAGAGTCTGTTTTGGAAATATTTCGAAAAACCTGTTTAAGGCCATGTAACGAGTGGGTCACGTGACCGGTTCCTAACATGAAAAAAGTAAAAAATTATTATTTACAAAGAAACTTTTTTCATAATTATAAAAATTCAGGACCAGAGCCGCGTTTCTTAGTGCTTCTTATTTACTATCCCAAATTTTCAACTCGATGTGGCTATTCGTGTGATAATAAGTTTACAAATAAAAAAAGTGTCCGTAAGGTAGGAAGCCGGTCACGTGACCCACTCGTCACATGGCCTTAAAAAAATCAACAATTGAGTTGTATTAGAAAAGGTTCAATAGATTTTTTTGTTTTTGGGCTCAAAATGAACGTGAGACATCCTAAAAGTGTAAAAAGAAAAAATACGGGAGGTTCAAGCCCTTTTAGGTTGAAGTCAGACCAGATCCACTACGGATTTGCTTCAAGATAAATATTAAGTTAATTGTGTAAGTACTAATTAGTAAACAATTAATTAAATTTTATAGTCAGATTTCTATTATACAGAAACCACTATAAACTGTAAACAATTACAGCAGTTTCAATAGTATATATGATTGTACGTGATAAATATTTAAATTTTTTAAAGTAATTAATTAATGCTCAATCAGTTGCTATTATACAACTTTTATTATCATTGTTGATATATAAAATTCAGACTTTCTGCATTGTGTAAAATTGTTTTCACGTTTTCTTATTTAAGACAGGGTAGCCTGGCCAATGTCATATTTCAATGTTTCTGTAATTACCACAATGATATTTAAATAGACGTTCATCATCCAACATAATGAAAGATTTTATTATGAACCACTATAAGGTCATTTGTCTTCCTACAAAAAGTGAGCATTCCATTGCGAAATCACTTATCTTAAACCCTCTAAATTTGACACAATCAGATCATAATTCTAAAGTATTTTGCTGATTTTAGTGTAAGAAAAACAAATTAATGAAATACAAATAATGTACAATGGCGAATAAGATAGCGCCTTGTATGATATTTACTTAAGCGTTTTTGAAGAATATTCATCAGATAAATTCTTTTCGATATTCTTCATAAGTTTAATTTGTTTCAAGAAAATGGGAACCATGATTGGTATTCTAAGTTTGTTCTTACTAGCTTTTCCCAAACCTATTGGTAAATATAAATCTATAATTCTAATGGATTATTAATTGCTATATATTTATGTCCTAATCGAAATCTTTCAAATTAAAATGTTTCTTTTCGGACTTATTTTTATTCAATTTCTATCATCTATTATGTAATTTTTGTTTGTAAAATGAAAACTATGATTTATGAAATTATTTTAATAATGAGCACAATAATTAATTTTTTACTTATGCTTGTTTTTTACAGAATTCGCTAGGCCACATAAAGATGCCGCAGTTCATCCTCGTCCGATTGAGCTTCGCGTTCATGATTTCTTAGGTTTTTTCTTACCTTGGAATTTAAGACCAGAAGTTTGGTATGTAGGAACAGATAAGGAATTGGGTCAAGAATATGTCATTGGACTAATCATAGGTGGAGAATTGCGTCCAATATTGGCTCCGAGAGCGGATCTTCATAATAACTTAGGAAGAGTTAAAGTACGCATAGATGGCAATATTGCTAACGTTACTGTACCAATATCGGATGAGGATCCTCTGAATAATCGGTTTTACCAAGAATTCGGACCCGAAAACATTCGTGCTGCCGATATACTACTTTAAAGCAGTTCTGGCGGTATTCTGACCCATATTTGAAATTACAAGAACAAAAGAAAAACATTTTTGTCAAATATAATTCTATGCATGCCTTCTGGGTACATTTTGGTATGAGAATATATTGTATGAAATGATTGTATGCTGTCCTAAGCTATAAAAATCTAGAAACTAGCTAGTGACTTTAAAAACTATTCAGGATTTTCGAAAAATTATCTTTGTTAATTTACATTCTTTAAATAATTTCCTGCAGTTATATTTATCCTTGTCCCTGAAATTCGCATCAGCTACGCCCGCCAGAACTTCTTACATATATTTCGAGGGTAAAACGCTGAATTATTATTTGTGTTTGATTTTGAAATATTTAATATTTCTTTGAATATTAAATTTTCATTTCACTTAAAATCTCGACTTAAATGAATATTTCGCGTAAGCTAATTTAAATCCTTCTATAACTCAGAGATTATTTAAGAAATATGGTCAAAATTTAACCACATTTACCCTCAACTATGTCCACTACTATAGAATTTACTATTTACTTATTTAAAAAAATGTATCGTAGGAGTATTATTATATCATCTGGTACCAAAAAATGTGAAATATAAATGCTTTTATAAAACTTTAGCAAAAAATGTGTATAATTTTCATTTTTTTACGAAAATTTAGAGTGACGCACTTTATGAATGTTATTCTGTTTAATACTGTCACATTCAATGTTTACGTTCCAAATATCTTGTAAGTGCAGGGTGTCCCAGTACTCAAGGTACGTTTTTATATTTTTGAATTCCTCATAAAAAATGGAGTTGAAAATAATAATAAACATTTATTGTAAAGTTAATAACGAATAAGTTATTAACAATTAAAGATTAACAAATCGGAAGCATGCGTTAGATGTACGACAGTCCATGTGTCACTCATGAGGGTGTATGCGCAGAAGCGTCATTTTAAATTTGCATGAGGTTGTGAATATCAATGGTGCAACTTCACACGGCAACTGAGAGACAAGATTCTTTGCAAATATCTTTCCTTTAAAGTACACGTTGAATTATTTTATCTTCCTTCGAGTATTTATAATTCTGTAAAATTCTAATGAATTCTTAGAATTCACTTGTGCTCCTTTGAATTCTTTTGCAGTTTTTTGCAATTCTCTTGAAACCTTTACAGTATACCTTAAATTTTTTTGAATTTCTCCAAGTCTTCTGTATTCTCTGAATTTCAAATTCTCTTAAATCTTTTGAATTCTATGAATTCTTTTGTATTCTCTAAATTCTTTTGAAATTCTATAATTTTTTTAAATTTTGTGAATGCTTTTGAAGTTTGTGTATTCTTTTGCATTTTGTGAATTCTTCTGAATTCTCTAAATTCTTCTTAATTCTTTGAATTTTTCTGGATTCTCCCGCTATTTTCTGAATTCTTCAGAATTCTTCTTAATTGTCCGAATTCTTTTAAATTCTCTGAACTCTTTTAAATTCTCTGAAACCTTTTGAATTCTTTTGTATTCTCTAAATTCTGCTCAAATGCTTTAATTTTGTTTTTAATTCTGTGAATGCTTTTGAAGTTTGTTAATTCATTTGCACTCTGTGAATTCTTCCAGATTTTCTAAATTCTTCCTAATTCTGTGAATTCTTCTTAATTCTATGAATTTTCTCTGAATTGCTTTAGCATTTTTTGAACTCTCTGAACTGTTTTGAATTTGTTGAATTGACGGTATCACTGAATTTTTAAAATGCTTTTTAATTATCTTGAAATCATTAGAATACACGTTCAATTATTTTAACTTTCATTGAATATTTTTAATCCTGTAGAATTAAAACGAATTCTTCAGAATTAAATTTTTTTAATTATCTTGAAATCTTTACCATACACCATGAATTGTTCTAACTTTTTTTCAATTGTTTTGTATTCTTTGCACTTTTCTGAATTATTCTAAATTCAATTATAAATTTTGAAATGTTTGAATTCTTTCCAATTCTCTGAGATATTTATAATTCTGTGAATTATTTCGTATTGTGTATTTTTTAAATTATCTGAATTCTTTTGAAATTTTCTGAATTATTTGAAATGTTCTGAATTTTTAAATTCTTACAAGACCATTCTTTTAAGGATTTTTAATTATCTTTAAATTATTAGAATACATTTCAAGTTACTTTGAACTCCTTCAGATCTTTTGAAATTCTCTTAAAATGTTTAGAATACACGCAGAATTATTTTAACTTTCATCGAGTATGTTATATTCTGTATAATAAAAACGAATTCCTAGAATCCACATGTACTCCTTTGACTTCTTTTGAAATTTTTTTGAACTCTCTTAAAACTTTTACAATACAACATTAATTGTTTTCAATTTGTACAATTCTTTCGTATTATCTGATTCAAAATAAATTTAGATAATTTTGACAAATTTAGATAATACAAAAGAATTCATAGAATTTAAAATATGTCACAGAATTCAAAAGAATTCAGACAATTCAAAAATTATCAGAGAATTTAGAATAATTCAGAAGAGTTCATAGAATACAAAAGACTTGCAGAAATTAAGATTGATTCATGATGTTTTATAAATATTACAAGAGAATTAAGAAAAAAAACTTTAGAACTTCTGTAGAATTCGTGTGAATTCTACAGAATCAAAAATATTCAAAGAAAGTGAAAATAATTCAACGTGTATTCTATTGATTTCAAGATAATTAAAAAAAAATTTATTTCAGTGATATCGTGACTTTAAAAAATTCAAAACAGTTTAGAGAGTTAGAAGAATTTGGAAGAATTCAGAAGAATGCAAAGAATTCGGAAGAATTCATAGAATTAAGAAGAATTCAAAGAATTGAGAAGAATTCAAAGAATTAAGAAGAATTTAGAGAATGCACAGAGTGCAAAAGAATTTACAAACTTCAAGAGCATTCACAGAATGAAAAAAAATAAAATTTCAAAAGAATTTAAAAAATATAAAAGTATTCATAGAATTCAAAAGATTTCAGAGAATTCGAAAGAGTTCAGAAATACTCGAAGGGAGTTAAAATAATTCAAAGTGTATTCTAAAGGAAGATATTTTCTAAGAATCTCGTCTCTCAGTTGCCGTGTGAAGTTGCACCATTGATATTCACAACCTGCTGAAAATTGAAAATTACGCTTTTGCGCACACACCCTCATCAGTGACACATGTACTGTCGTCCATCTAACGCATGCTGGGACACCCTGTATATATTTAGAGAATATTGTATCATTTTTGAAAAGAAACCGTTAAAATATATTTATTTGATAAATGTGAAATACCTCAATTCTTTTCTGGCTACCTCAAGACGAAGATCCGTGTTTAAAAAGCAATTTCTGAACATTATTTATTACCATTACCTTCATTACACTTCAAAAAAGCATTTTGAAGCATCCTGCTATCGCAATATATTGTAATTAATAACTTTGAAATGCAAAGTTTACCTGTGTCGAATTGAGAATTTAATTTAATATAAACCGTCTAGATTTTTGTGTAATTTCATAATTTCCATTTCTACAACATATTTGTAATACTATATATTTCGATACATTATGGAGAATAATAAAAAAAAAACATTGCAATATTGTGTTCAATCACTGTACCGCTCTAGATTTGTTTTACCAAGTTTTCAGGAAAACCGAATAATGATTCACATACGTGACAAAATTCGGAATTACTCTCGAAAAACATGACAATGATTGTAGTGAATTTCTCAGGCTCTAACCTATAAATTCCCATGAGATTTTCGTCAAAATTTATGTTACCTAAAATGAAAAGGTTAGTAAAAAGCAGTGCTGCTTTCTCAAAATAAAGAATTATAAAAGACGATTTTAATTGCAAATTATTTTAAATGAAACAAAAATTTCAATAATTATGTTTAACATATAATCCTTTTATTTCATATATTATAAGAAATTGAAAAATCATAATGTTCTATTTCTATATTTAGTCTCTTTTGTCTTTACTGTTGAAAAATTAGGTCTGTCAGAATTTTTCCGCTTTTTTTGGAAATTTAAAAAAAAATCATAGAAAACGAACCCGATGTGTTTGAAACTCTTTATAGGGCCTCAATTATTGTTTAAGCTTGCAGTTTAAGACAGAAATAACCAAAATGAGCCAAAAGTGTTGTTTGAAGTGCTATATACAATGTAAATATTTCGCTAATTGTGTTAAGACGCATGTATTTTCATAACCTTTGAAGGCATGAGTGCGAGCATGATTTCCCAAAAATCTCTCTCAAAGTGTAAGGTTTTTTGAATGATTCATGCTATTCACAAAGCCTCTAACCCACCGAATTCGTTCGCTATGATTTTTGAAATATTGTTACAAAAGAGAGACAATGAGGAATACTATAAACGTAATTCATTCCATTCTAAATACAGTTGTAAACTGAAATTTCAAGTGTGTTTGTTCGACAAATAAAATCTTATTACGTCTAATAACAAATAGTGATATTTCCATTGCGTAATAATTAATTTTAATCCCTCTAGCTTTTACATAATAAAGTCATAAATCTTAAAGATTTTAGTGACTTTAGTGTGAAAGTCACAAATTAATGAAACACAAATAGTTCAAAATGACGAACCAGATAGCGACTTACATAATATGTACTGAAACGTTTTAAAGAATATTTATTAGCTAAACAGGGTATTCTGCTTTTTCACATTAAAAATTTTCTTTAAAAAACGGCTGCGGCGAAGAATTTGTTTTTTATCGAAAAATAGTTATAAAACATACCACGTAGACAATGAAGAAAAGCATTCTTGATGTTAGCACCTTCGGGTTAAGTCCTTTCAAAGGAACAGTGCTATGCATAAGATAATGTAAATGAAAATTAATCCGAGAGAAATATATTAATTTATGCGATTTCAAATAGAAAATGATTATGGTACAAACAATAATCTACTTTAAATTAAAGATGGTTTTCTATTAACCAATAGGATTGGGGAAAAACACTAAGATGGAACATAGAATACCAATCACGGTCCTTATTTTGTTGAAATAAAGGATACTTATCAAGGATATAAGGACGGTTTTAGGCATAGCCTACAATAGCCTTGTCTGAAATAGGAGTTCGCTCAAACCCAAACATTCGAGGCTCTGGGAACCATTTCCAGTAGGAATAATTTCAAACGTATGACAGTTGAGTGGATCGCAAAAAATATCTACCCGTTAATTTCTTCGATCATATATCATCAATGATAATCAATTCTGATAATCTAATTCTAATTCTGATAATCTTTTCAAAAGCTTATGTTTTCGAGTTATTACAGTGTTATAATTCAGAAACGCAGAAATAATTTTAATATTTCAGATTTTTGGATGTAGCTTAATATTTGAGAAACCATTGTAATTAAAGCTATTTTTCTTTCAAACAATATTTGATTTTGAAGAACTGGTCTTCTCTGTTGAACCAACCATCAAATCATTAAATAAATTAAAAGCGTTCCGTGCAGAATTAGCTCCTTTTTGTTGCTTAAAACTGATTTTTTTTGCAGGATATGTGTGTAAAATGAAGTTTAGTTAGAAACTAAACAAAAGCAAATAATATCTAGTCATTGTTTAAACAAATGTTATAAATAAATGACCTATTCGGCTGTTATTTAATAAATATAATGCGTTTAAGACATAGGTGTGATTGCAAATATCTTGTCAATGGTATTTGATAGTGTCAACTTGATATTGCACAACAACTTTCAGTTACTTAAACAATTTTAATTGACAAGTGCATACATTTGTTTGTATTGAATACGAAGATTTTGTGGATTTTAGTAGATTTAATTACAAATAATGTGTAGAAGGTGCTTTCCTGTAATAATTTTACACCAAGCAACAATTCGTAATTGTTTAAACAACTGAAATGAATAGTGCAAGTAGAATAACACCAGAAAATTATCTTTGATTAGAATGATAGAAGATGTGCTCCATTTCTTACTGGTTTCTGCTGACCCCTATTTAGGCAGTTTCAGGAACGTATTCCTAAAGACCGAAAGTCCATTTTTTCCGGAAGCACAAGCCCTGCTTCTTTATACTCATAAAGGTTACTCATAACACTAAACGGGATGACGATTACGAATTTTCATCTAATAGAAAATTATAAATTTATATCTTTGAAATGTTCATTTAATTTGCTTAAACGATTACAGATTGTGGTCTGGCATAAAATCCAAATCTCTCAAGAGAAAACTGACTTTAAATAATTGAAAGTTATTGTACAATATCAAGTTGCCACTGCAAGATAACATTGATTAGATATTTGCAATCACACCTGCATTTTAAGCCCATTATATTTATTAAATAATAGCCGACGTGCGAATTCGTTTACAACCTTTATTTAAAAAATGACTAGATATTATTTGCTTGTATATAGTTTCTAATTGAACTTCATTTTACACACATTTACTGCAAAAAATATTTGTTCCAAGCAACAAAAGGGAGCTAATTCTGCACGAAACACACTTATTATATAAATTGTTCATAATAATGTAAAAATATTGTTTAATCAAGTAATCCCTTTGGAGATTATTTCTCGAGAGTTGTTTCACTGATTATGCTTATTAGAGCGTCAATAATTTTTTTTACAAAATGGTGCTCTGTCAAACCAAATTTTTTTCTATTTTTCTTCTCATATAAAAAATTTTAATAGGCTTTTTTTAAAAATCGGCCTCGACTTTAGACCTAGTAGACTAATTTGTCCGGGGTCACCTTTTTTGCCCCACTGTGCGGCGCCTTTGAACAGGCTACTGGTTGCGTCCCCGGGTTGCGGATAGGGGTACATAACTTAATGACCTATAGCGGACAATGGTCCAAGGTGTAGTGTTTCTAACGGTGTGTCTAAGATACCAGCTCGACTCCTAGAATATTGAAACCCTACCCCCTCGTGCGGTACTCTGCGGGCGTGGACCGATACTATACTACCTACTTGTGGTAACAAAAAGTGGGGCAAACAAACAAAAAGAAAAACAGAAGCGTCTGTGAGGAGCTAGGAGAGCCATTGAACGTGACGGATCTTGGCTTCATATGATAACAGTACGGGGGACTAAAGGCAATTACATTTTTTACAGAATTTTATTAAAACTAACCCTTAAAAACTAATACTTATCTACTATTTACAATATTAACATTTTACTTATATCTACTTCCTCTCCTATTTGCAATCTACCCTTCTCCATTACTCTTCCTCCTTCCTTATCTTCTTCTCCATCTTACCCAACACCCCCTTAACCCATTCGACTGTCCTTTTGTCCCCCCTTTCATGAACCATACCTCCATTCTTATCCCACTCCTTTTCTTCTCCTCGCACTCCTCCAACCAGTGCGCCACACTTGCATCCCCCTTCCCGCGCAATTCGCACGTCCTCTTCTCTCTAGGAAGCCAGAACCTATTAAAACCCTGCATGCACCCACAGGTCATCCTCGCTATAAGCTCCTCACTTTCTTTCTCTCCTTTCTCACACAAATATTGCGCTCTTTCCCTTCGCATAATTCACCCATAGTTCCCGTTAAACGTTGACTCTCTTATTTTCTCCTCCCCTGCTGCCTTCTTTTCCTCCATGCCGTTTTTCTTAATCATATCATATACCTCCCTTCCTAGTGCATCCTTCTCACTTCATCCATCTGCAGTCTATTCGGACTAAAATACCTTTCCCTTTCAACCTCCATTTTCACACCGCCACTCCTGTTCTCTTTCTCCCACCAACACTCCCTAACTAGCTTACTTCCCCCCTCTTCCAAAAATTTCTTCTCCTATTTAAATGGCCTACTCCCCGTTATAATCCCTAAACTCGTTCTCCCGTCTCCCTTTTGAGAATATAATTAGGCACATTCCTTGCCAACCTTAGTGTCTACTTCACATACCTCACCTGTATCCTATTTACCTTCTCACTTTCCTTTCACACCGACAACTCTACTCCATAAAATAAGATACTTATCACTAGCGATTCAAGCAATTTAGTTCTTTTTCCAAAATCATCTGCGAAGAACTACTTTTCCCAGCCCCCACACCTGCCTCATCACAACATTTACCCTTCTCACTTTCTCTTTTATATTACCATCCACTCCCCCATCCCTAAGAAAGAGGAAGCCCAGGTACACAAACTCTTTCACCTTCTGCAATGCCTTTCCCTTCCACTTCCAGTCACTTCCCTTATCCCTTATACCTCCTTCCCTGAACACCATAACCTTTGGTAGTAGCACTATGAAATCTGCATACGCGAGTGACCATATCATAATCCCTCATACTCTAACTCGAGTTAGCACTCCGGCAGCTAGCTCACTTTCCAAATCCCCGATTAAAATCGTAAAAAGCGTTGGGCTAAGCGGACACCCTTGTCTCAACCCCCTATCCATCCAGAAAGTCTCCAAAATTCCCTCCTCTCCTCTCACCTTATCTTTTGTCTCTTTATATACCTTCCTTACCTTCTCGATCAGGCAACTCTTCACTCCCCTCTCCTCCATCGCTTCCCACAACCTCCCTCTATCCAACGGAGGGAACGCGCTTTCGAGATCCATAAAAAACACGTACACTTTCGAACCCTTCTTCGCTAATTCTCTATCCACCACGTGTTGTAAGATGAAAATATTGTCAAGAGTGCTCCTGCCCTCCCTAAATCCCGCCTGCGTCTCCGGCAATATTCCTTTCCCCTCGATATCCTTCCGCAGCCTATCTGCCAACACCATCGCTTATACTTTGTATACCGTATTCATTAGGGTAATCCCTTTATAATTTGCCTGCCCATCCCTATCCCCTTTCTCATACATTGGCACAATCAACCCTTCCCTCCACCCTCTTGGGAATCCATATCACTTTCATACTTTCTTCACTATCCCCCTCAGCCTCTCTCTAACCTTTTGTGTGCTGAACAGCTACACTTCGTTCTCTATCCCGTCCAGTCCTGCTGCCTTGGACGTTCTCAGCTTCCATATTTACTTTTGATCTCCTCGTCATTTAACTCGTCTCTATCTAACTCCCTCGTCATTCTCATCCCCTCATCTCTCTTCCGTGAATCTGAGCCGTAAAATGATTCTTTGAAAAATTCCCATCACTCCTTACTCCCTATCTTCTCGCTTATCCCCACCCTACGTTTTCTAAACCTATCTATTACCTTCCACACGTCCCATTTTGTTTTAACACATCTTAACTCCTTTTCAGATCTTGCTCCTTTTCCTGCTCTTTCTTATTACACATAAACCTGAACTCCTTCCTCATTTCTACGTACTCATCCCTTTTTGCAGTTCCCTCTTTCCACTTCTTGTACTTCCTTTTCACCTTTTTACATTCCCTACCCCACCACGGCTTCACCACTCCATTCTTGTTCTTTCTAAATACCTTCTTTTGTACACACCCTTTTACTTTCTCTTTCAGATCCTCCCATACCTCTTCCGCCGAGTCCCCTTAAAAGCGTACCCTTCCTAACCGCTCCTGATGCATCTCTATCGCCTTCTCGTCCAGGTCACACTCTCCACTATCGAGACTTCTTCCCTATCTTGCCTTCCGCCACCCTCCCCTCTTATCCACTATCTTAATGGCGATGGTCTGAATCTACCCCCCCCCCCCTCTTCTAATGCGCATTTCTCCGTCTCCTTCAAACCTTGCATATTCAGAACCACATAATCTATCACAAGCCTGGTGTATGTTCGCGGTTAGATATTTTTGTAGCGTCGCAGAGGTTTCTCGAGACGCGAATTGGGGCTACGTTAATTTAGAAGCATTAAGCACTACTCTTTTGGTAAATTTAAGAACTACCTGGTACTGATTTAGAAGGAAGAGTTAATAAAAGTGAGAGAAAATTCCGAGTAAAATAAAAATTGTGTATTAAATTGAAATTAAGAGTTGATCACAAAATGGAGTAGAAAATAATAAAAACAAAAAATTTAGTTCAGCTCATACTAATTAAGAATGTTTCACAATCTTGGAGCAGATGACTAACAATGCTGAGGACTTGAGATCAAGTCAAGAACATGACAATCTGAGTCAACAGTATGCAGAGTATATGACGATAAGGATTGAAGGTAAGATCTGACAATCTTAAAATGAAATGCAGGTATTAACACAGTATTTTATATCGCAGCATCAAACACAATACAAAGAGGTTCTGAGCATACGATTGGGTCAATATTGCTAATTTCAGAGATGAATAAAGAAGACATTAGAGAGAAAAACAATAGTTCTTCACCCACCTGCTAAAACTCACCAAACTCAGAAAACCTTAAGTAATCTGACTAAAAACGCATCTGGGTCTGAAAAGAGTGCTGAAGTATTACAGAATGTAATTTCATGAGCTCAAGAGTTGGCTAAAAGTTTG
The DNA here is from genome assembly GCA_932066315.1 of Andricus coriarius. NCBI lineage: Eukaryota > Metazoa > Arthropoda > Insecta > Hymenoptera > Cynipidae > Andricus > Andricus coriarius. The sequence goes on along the minus strand of CAKNWT010328833.1, from coordinate 4,425 downwards.
TTATCAAATGTTTCAGTAGATCAAGCTACTCGAGGCTTGGTGAAAGAAGCAGCAGATAAACTAGCACTGGCGCAAGTGCTTGGAGCTGAAAGGTCTAAGCTGAGGTCTATGCAACCTTTAGAGCATAAAGCATGTTACAACCAGGATGTGTAAGAAGGATCTAGCACAAAGAACATCATAAACATGAGACCGAAAATTCAGAGGAATGATAATTAACCTCAAGAGCAAGTTTTGAAGCTTGGTTGGACTGTCTCAAAACACAGTTAACAAGCTGGATATGGCTACGCGGGTATGGCTTTGAGGTTACGAACAAGTAATAGCTTAGCACCTCCGAGAACACCTATCACAAGGACAATTTTTTAACTAAATATTGCTGTAGTCGGCCAGAGCCAAGAAATCGATCAAGAATATAGTTCGTTTCCAAAGTCCTGGAAAACGACGTCGGGCCTCGAGTGTGCGATGGAGACTGCTATTCGTAACTCGTAATTCAAAAACAGTCGGAACTTCTCGTTCTGAACCATCGACTTTATCTCCCTCAGAGCTTTCGGTAGAATAGGGTTACGGCCAACACGGTGAGAGTGATAAAGACGGTAATAAAGCATTCTGAGGGCCGCATTGTGTCTGTGGACATACTTCGTCCCCGCGTGAGCTAGACACCTGGATAGCATGTGTTCTGGGTATTTAGCGTGTGCATGACATGCTTTGCACCTATCGTTCAGAACTTCCTGACGTAAGATGCGGCTACGGTATACTAAATTGGAAATCACACCATCCTGGCCCAAAAAATGAAGTTTTCTTTACTTGGGCTTTTAGAAATGAGGTAGCTAGATACCGACCGCATGCTCCGCGGATTTCAAAAGGAACGCTCTTTTTTCAATCATCTCGTGTTTCCTGAATATTTTTAGTAGAGGATCTCTTCCAAGTGCAACGATGTAAGCTGTACTTAAGATAATTTAGTTATAAAGACATTGGAGATTTAGAAGTCCGCGCCCGCCTTGATGATATGGGATGTACAATCGCGGAACTGAAGAACTAATATGCAAGCTCTTCTGCATATACATGATCTTACGCGTGACAATTTCGAGGGTCGTGAGCTCATGCTTCGCCCACTGAAACACTCCAAACTAGAACAGGAACGGCAAGCATGTTAGACGCAGATATCTTGTTCAAAATAAACAGACGATAAGACCAAATCTGTCGAAGAACACGAAAAGTATATAATTCAGAGAGCCTTCTAACTTTACTCCTACCGAAGAAAGGCGGCTTCTCTAACCCAAAGAACTACAGGCCAATAACTTGTTTAAATACTCTGTATAAGATCTTTACAGCTATCATGAACGACATGATTGTTTGAAGAATCGGACATGTGTGGGGACAGATATACGAAAAAATTGGCTCAAAAAAAGGAGTAGCAGGCTGCTGAGAGAACCTGCTAATTGGCAGATGCAGCTTCAAAGACGCAGCAGTCCACCAGAGCTACTACTCAATTACCTGGATTGACTACTGGTAAGCTTTGCATTGAAACTGTTATAGACTTATCATCTATTAATTGGGAGTTGGAAGGTTCATCCACACATGGCGAAATGAATAGGAAGATTTATGCCTCTTAGGAAAACTAGATTGACAATCAATGATTGAAAAATGGTTAAGTTCGAGATCTAAGTTTTGAATCAAAATACCAATTTCTGGTGTAAAACCGCTAACACTGACCTAAAATTGTTCAAAATTGGAAACCTGAATGATAATTTTTGTTTAAAAATGATAATTTCCTGCAAAAGAAACTGACATAACCTCAAGTTTATATAAATTTGAAGTCTTCTTAGAAAATTCAGGAGAATGAAAATATAAAGCTGAATTTTTTCAACGATAGATAATATTCTTGCGCGTGGTGGGCTGGCTATTTTGATATGCTAGCCTAAGAAAAGAATAGATCATTTGAATGTTTGAAATGCTCATTTTACGGCTTTTATATTTAAAGTTATAAACTATGGCAGCCGTTGGTGAGATAATTTTCGTTTATTGCAAGCATCTGGTGTAATTAAATTCTACGAGGGATGAAAAAATTAGTTACGCAATTTATTAGGATTATATAAAAAAATGCAACGTGTTAATTCTTCGATTGAAATATTACATTTATCCTCATAAAGATTGCAAATATAAAGGAATTTAAATTCAATTCAATTATCTCTGAAACCATTTGACAAGGATATTCCGATTTCTTAAATTTATGAAAATATTTTTTCTATAAATTTGCAAAATCATTGGACTCCAACTTCAGAAAATCGAAATAAATAAATATTCACACTATATCTTAATAATGCAGCAAATCAGATTGCTCACACAAAAAGACGGTTTTTATAAAGAAACAAGTATGCACATCTTCAGGATGTTAATTTTCCGTATTCATTGTTCAAGAGAATATTTCTATGGTTCCACGATACCTCGATATCGAAACGATTTTAATAATATAAACAACAAATTCTGTAAGAGATTCAACTTTTGTCGGTGTTTAAATTTCTAAAGTAAATAGATTAATTTACATTATATCACATAGATATACTACGTTGTAAATTTTTCTATATTGTTAATAAATATCTTAATTAATTCTTTTATCTCTGATCGACTGTAATTGCACCATCCACTTTTAATAAACGAAAATAAATATGCCGTCCGCCACCATCTTTGCACAATTTTAAATATACCCAAGCAATAAGGTAAACATCATAAATATGTAAATAATATGTTTTCTTAAAAGTGAGCGACCCTTAAAATTCTTTATTTTTTAATAATAATGTCCAAGGAAAGCACCAACATAAAACATGTATGATATATTTAACAATTTATTAAATAATTTAAAAAAATAATTTTATAATTCGCATACGGTTTTGTAGAAGTTTCCTTTAAAAAAGGATTGCTTGTGGATTTAATTGAATTTTTTTTAAATTATAATGTAAAATAAAACAATTTCAAATAATGAAAAGCTAATCAGGTTTCTAATAACATTTCAAGATTTTCCAGGCATATCGTTAATCTACTTTTTTATATAGGGTTCAAAATATATTGAAGAAATAAACATAAATATACAAAAATCTGTAAGATCTGTACAGATCTGTACATAGATTTTTTGTTCTGATTCCTAACAAATTAAACAGGAAAGAGCATAATTAGTTTTTCCCTTTTAAATTATATATTTTCACGAAAAAGTGCAAACAAAAACCGTGCATATGCACTTTTAGTCTGAAGTTTAACTTTTTGTTTATTATTATTAGGTGACATAAATTTATTTTCAAATACTTTCCAATTGTTAAAACAATAAATTATCATTTAAACAAATTAAAGCTTGTTGAAAATAAATAATAATTTATTGTTCTTACAGTTGAAAAATATTTTTAAATAATTAACCTACATTGATCAATATATAACTAGACCAATATAAATAATTTAAAAAAAAAACAAGAAGACAGTGCTCAAAAGGTCGATTTCATGAAGAATGGACATTTTTGGTTTTGGGGGTAGCTTTCAGGGACTTTGTTACACAATTATATTTCTCTGAAATTATTTTCTGTTACACTTCTCAAAACAACAGCTCCCAACTATACTAAAACAGGCCGACGGTACAACACTACTATTTAACTATGGTTGTTGTCCATTTACCACCCTTTAACTGTTAGTTGATTTGAATTTTCGCGCGCCAGCCGCAACCTTCGATGAATCGATACATCGATACATCGATTAATTGCTGCTCCGATTAGTTGCGTGCTCCTCAGAAGATTGAGGCCCTCGCTCGCGGTGAGCTCTCTGCACAGTACCGATCAAGTCACCACCTGGTAATAGTGACGCTCCGACCTTAGCACCTAATTTCGGCGTTTTTTAATTATAAGCAGACGGGAGCTTCGCACTAGAGCCAGTCTCAAGCTACCTGTTGTGCATATTACCTGACTACGGAATAAACCATCTACGACTAACATAACCCCGACTTACTAATTATTTTCTTTCTCGAAACCGTGACTTCGACTTAGTCAGTAATTTTTCCTATTTTCTTAAAAACCAAAAAACCTAAAGAATTCGACTTATCGCGTTACCGAGTGTATACTAGAAGCAGCAACTTGGGGAAAAAGAAAGTCTCCGGAAATCTACAGGAATTAGCCCATAACGGTAAGTGTTCCAACCTTCAAAGAAAAAACTTCATCTTGTCATGTTTCTTCCTTCCAATATTCTAATTTCTCTGTGATTTCTTTCCTATTCTCCTCTCTCGGTCCTCTGTTAAGAGGATCTGGGATTTCTATCTTGAGTTACGTAGTAACTCAAGGAATTCTTATTTCTGGTACAATCACGAAGGAATAGTAAGGAGTGGTATCCCTGTAAGAGGGAAGTGGGACGAACAACGTCCAAGAATTCCTTAATGCTTGCCACGGCTGAAAACTT
>CAKNWT010328828.1:0-12230 GCA_932066315.1 Andricus coriarius | reverse complement strand
GCATAGTATACTATTTTTTTAAAACATGAATTAAAATGGCGATTTTCCGTATCTATAACAAGAAAATCTAAAGTAAATTTGTAAATATTTTTCGAAGAACAATTTTTCTTCTCAATATTATTTTTTCTGTCTCGTATAAGTTTTCTTGAAAATTGAATTTTTAAACAAAAACTATGAATTTTATAAAACAATTATCTCACGCAAATTCGTGGATATTTTTTATATGAGTAATTTTTCTTTTCATCATTATTTCTGTATCTTGCATTGGTTGATCGTAAAATTGCATTTCTTATTTTTAAAAAGATTTTTCGATAAATCAAACTAGAACCGCTGGTTAAAAGTGACTGGTTAACGAACTCGTTATTTTTTTGTTAGCTCGTAAAAAAGTGTGCGAAGTTTAATTTAATTTGGTATTAATGTATAAATGAAAAATTGCAATATAATAATATAGTGTAGCACATAAAGATGTAAAGAGATATAAATATATATTCTACAAGTCAATAGGCCCGCAAAATATACCTTGTATAAAAATGTTACATTACAACATGTATAAATTATTTTTTTTTTGAATAAAATATGGATAAGGACCTTTATCTGGGTTAAAAGATCTCTTGATTTGAATAAAATCTAAATAATTTATTCTTTGCTCCTAAAGCCAATAATAAGTTTAAAAAAAAAATAATTTTTTAAATACAAACGATCAATATAATCCTGCAGGCGAGGATAATTGCAACACATTTTCTATTTAAAAAAGCGTCCTATCAAAAACTGATCAATAACCAATTTTTAGATCTTTTTTGGGTGCACGATTTTCGTTTCTTCATCTTTTTTTGTACCTTGCATAGTTTGACTGATCAAAATTTGAATTTTCGATTTTTCGAAAAAATGCAAAAAGTTGTAATGATAATCTTTTATGGTTCTCAAAAAGAAAAGTTTTTCTCATTTTGATTTTTTTCATATCATGCGTTGTTCAGCTTAAAATGTTAATTTTCGTTTGTTTTTTTGGATTTTGAAAATGCTATAACTCTGATCATTTTCTTTTTATCGAAAAAGGAGACAAAAATAAATTGCTTGTCTTATTGAGTACTACTAATAATCGTCCATAGAATTTTCAAATATTGAAAAAAAGTGGTCTCAAAAATTTTCAAAATGTGGTCACTTTTTTAATTTTCATCCAAATTAGCTGGTTAACGAACTCGTTCTTTGTTTTTAGGCTCTCAAAAAGTCTGCCAAAGCACAATCCAATCTAATCAATCTTTCGAACGTTAGCGTGCCTACACTATACTACAGACTACAGACAGACAGACACCTTCGTAAAAATCGTTTTTTCTGACTCGAGGGATCTCAAAACGTGTAGATTTGATGAAAACCGACTAAGTAAAATTTTTACATAAAACCAATACCTTCTCATTAGGATGAGAATGTAAAAAGTGAGATATCTATTATGAGGTGAGCGTGTGCGAATATGGTATTCCCTGATAGTTCGCCGTGCTGGAATATTCGAATTTATCTTCCCGGCTGAATTTTGAAAACATTGAAAGTGGATTTTATGGAGAAAATGTTTTTTTTTAATTTTAACTCATACTTTTTATTCCCGCTTGTATAAAAAAGACATTTTATAAGTTTTATGCAAATAGATAATTTGTTGTGGCTGGAGAATGTTTTTTTAAATTGAATTTTGAAATTTTTTTCGCTAACGACGCAGGATATCATGAAAGAGTAAGAGGTATTTTTTATAGAACTTTATAAAATGAGCACAATTTTTTCTTAAAATTTTATCTGTTGTAAGAAAAATGAACTAACTCAATTTTTCGAAAAAAATTCTGTTGACCAGAAAAATATATTGGTCCGAATTAAAATTACAAGACTTCCTTGCCATTACAGTACCATTCAAGCCAAAAAATATGAGCAAAAAAGTTGGTTTTTTTGAGAAAATTGATTTGATAAAAATTAAAAAAAAAGAAATTGTATTCATCTTGAAGTGGCTAATTCAGAACTCACATTTCTGAGGAACAAGCAAAAGGACAACAAAACCCAAAAATTGCTGCTAAGCCTCGCGAATTCTTAGCACAAAATTTCTCTTATGAAATTTTCCAATATTTAATTTCGTTTCATAATTCTATTTTTAGTTTTAAATTTTTTTCCACCTATAGTTACATATTTTTGAATAACAATGAGATTAAATGGATCGTTTTCTTTCACATAATTACATATTTGTTACTCATCAATATCTATTTGAAGACAGTACTCTAAACAAAATTTACTGGATCCAAGGAAATGCGTTTCGTTGGTTTATTTTCTTTGAACAAAGAATTTGTTTATTCCAGTTGAGTAAATATTGTCTATAGGCGAAAAATTAATGCCTTGGCTCAAAGAAATAATTTATTTTCTGAATTTTTTTTAAGGAATATTTTTTTACAATAAATGTGAAAATCATTGAGTCAAAAAAATTATTTCTTGGGAGCTGGAAATGTAGTTTCTTTTGAATCTGTTTTTCACACCAAGAAATATTTCTTCATTTCAATAAACTATATTCTTTGAGGTGTTAAATACGTACTTAAATTATGTAATTTATCCATACGTGGTTTGAGTAATTTGAGTTTCTTTAAGTGAAAGAAATATTTTTTGCATATAAGTAATTATTCATCAAATTGAAAAAAATGTATCCGACACTACAAGTTGACACAATTCGGCACAATATTCGTAAATAATTATACACTTACAAAGTATGTTAAGAAATTAAATATTGATCTATTTGATTGAGAGATATTGTCTTTCGAATAAACATCTGCAATTAATTTATTCGAAGAAATATTTGTTTGAACGAAAGAAATACTCTTCTGTAAACAAATAGAATACAAAGGTGGCAGTTCAGGACTTCATAACCAACGAAATCGGAATTTTTCAGGAGAGCGAAAAAATATTCTGTAAAATCGAAATCACTAGTTAAAGATAAGACAGAAGTTCACTTCTGCGCTAACTTGTAAAAAATTTGATTCGGTACAATGATCTATTTTCCAGGAAATGGATGTGTCAGTTGGCAATCGCAAAGTGGTACTGAACACAGATTCCCACTGACTAAGCTACGGATTACGATAAAAAATTTAATCTTTCGTTATAATAAAAAATACAAACTTACTCTAATGATATTAAATTTTGTATAAGATTTATTTTTTATATTATTATTTTTATAATATGATAATCGGATTTTCAATTTTTCACAAAAATAACAACTTTCCAAATCGATAGGAAAAAGCTAAATAATAACAGATATTTGATACAAACAAATCATTCTGTTTTGATAAAATCAAAATTTAATGTGACGGTATCGCACTTAGATATATGATTATTCGGTGAAAGGGCTATACAAAAAAATACCATTTTTTATTCGCAATAAAGGATTATAATTTTAAAATTCAAAATTTTGTCTATATAGAGAGTTAACTATATCTATATTTTGCTGCAACAAAATCACTTATATAATTCATATGATTCTCTAAATTGAGCGATATATTTTGGTGTGCCACGATAGGCCACATATCCCTATCAATAACAATGAGTACTTCTAGCCTATATAGTGTAATTTTTAATGTTTCGCGTACATATTTATTTTTCTATTGAAAAGTGAAAAGTTCTAGACATATGCCCACATACGGAAATGCATAGGTACTCCTGGAATTCTCACAAACTTCGTACTCTGGCGCCGGGAGTAGTTTCACTCCATAGTTTTTTACGTCACACGAAAATCCAAAAAAATGTAACAATGTATAGAGACTATTCAATACTTCTTATTTGGAATGTGTGCAAAGTATCATGTTGCAAAAAAACTTGCTCAGGCTTTTAAAATCCAAATTTATCTTAATATTCTCTCTGGCGGAAACAGATAGCCCACACATTCACGTATCTATCGAAATAGGAGGAGTAAAAAATATTATTAGACCATCAGTTCGTATTCCTCTTCGGATCCGAGACAAAGTAAAATATAATACTTTGGTATATGGTGTGACAGTAATACTGAAGAGTATATTTTATTTTCAACAAATTTCAACAGAGTTCGATATTCAGTGAAGCTAGTTAGAAGTTACTCTGTGAAATATTCTTAGTTTTTGCGCAAATTTAATGCAGCTCTGGAAATATAATTATGAATATTCGGACTCTAAATCTCACTCAATTTATTTTCATATATCTCTACTACTATGACCACAATATGCTCGAGGAATTCGACGTGGCAAATTTTTCTTGGATGAAGTCCAAGGCAGGTACGAATAGGGAAGATACTATAATAAATCCTTGGTACTGTTTGCTTGGACTAAGATGAGATTTTCTTGATTTGATAAAATGAATTATCAGATGTAACATTACATTGAATTAGCTTAAAACTACATGGTATTAATAAATACATACAAACCTGTATTTTAGTTAAGAAAATATGTTACTTGTGAGAAAGTAAAACTGACATAATTGAGGAATATATTTTTACTATACATACAACGACTGAACAGCCTAATCTAACGTTAATATGAATAATGCTACGCCACTACAAGCAAAAATTGCACGTAACTAACGAAAAATGTTGAAAGTAGAGGTTTGAATACTCCTTATACTATAATAACTTTTTGTAAGTAGTAAATTTTCCACCGCTTTCAGGTTGGGTTTTACACGATTTTTTTGCTCATAACGCGAGTAATAATAATGCTAAATCAATAGAAGCAAGTGCATAATTCGTAGTTTTACCAAGGTTGGTTTTGTATGCATTTTAATCAAAAATATACATAAGGTCTGTTCTTTTGTCATCCCACAGGTTTTCCTTAAGTCGGCTGCTCGACCATGTCAGCGATTTAGTTGGCGATTTTTTTCCTAGCAGTAGGTGCCCTAAACCCCTGAAAGCGAAGTATTAGATTTTTTTGAATCAGAACTTTACATGCATTTATATTTGAGATTAGAGTTTGTGGTCAATTTTACTTTTAACTTCGAACATGCATAGAAACGGAAAATTATAAGCGACTTTAAAGTTTAATAGCTGAATCTCGCTTTTGTATAACGTTATAGGGTATAGTATACTAAATAAAAATGTTATGGAAATAATTTCAGTGAAGCCTTCGTTTTGCTTTTACATAAATATTTAGAAGTCTAAAAAGCTACTTTTCATCAAATGTACCATTTTCGCATATCGACTGAATTGCTATAGTCCAAACTTTATACGTGAATATTAAATGCGAAAACATACATTCAACCTTGTGAAAAAAAAGCTTTAATATAAAAATATTCTACAGATAAATGAGGTATATCGTAAAACTACAACCTTTTTGTGTATAATATTTTTTTATAGGATCATTATTTTTCCCAAAAAATCGACCAAAAAGGATACTCACGCTTATTTTTCATGCTTTTGTCAAAAAACGAACTATTTCAGGGAAAGTATGCATTTCAGAGAAAAATATTATACATAGAAAATATAGACCTCAATTAATTACACATTTGTTTCACCAAAAAATTTCAAATATCATAAATAATTTAAGAATAAAACTAGTTCTTCAGATGAAAATGAAAAGTTTCTTGTAGTTTTTCTAATGTATGAAGAAAAGTGTTAATTTTTCATAGTGCACTAAAACTACCAATATTCTGTGTTCAACATTTTTCTCTATAACTAATAGTTTAAAAACAAGTCAATTTGTATTACATGAAATTGTTGTTTTTCGATTTTACTTTTTCCTGAAGAATATTTATAAAACAATTCCAGATACCAATAAACATGAATGTCGTACACTATCTAAATCGATAGAATGTATATGTGTTATTAAATTAAATTTTGAAAGAATAAAGTTTGGTGCTTCTCTGGGTCGAAAACATGTGACAAGCGGCAACCAGCATTCACTGTCATATAACATTCATGTTTCAGTTATATAACAGAAAAGAACATGTTCTGTAACTGGTTAAGAACAGGGCTGGACCAGGGGACAAGTAATGTCGTTCCCAAATAGATGTAACAGTTCTGTAACAATGTTACAGAACCATGCTCTGTCAGAGATCTGTAAAAATTCTGTAACAGCGTTATATGTCGAAAAATACTTTTTGAATAATTTAGGAACAGTGTTACAGAATAAAATTGTTCTCTCACAGTGCCTTTACAAATAAAAAACAGTGTTTCGATGTAAATTTCCTCTGTAATCGATCCGTAACGGAGTTTCATCGTCCGTATGAAGTGAATGCTAGGAAATTTATTAATCGTAATTAATATATTCACTAATTATTAATAGTTATAATGTTTATGATTTTCACATGCTAATGACTGGCATATTTTACGAACTCAAACTAAAATATACTTAGTTTAACGTTAACATAACCTCAAAAAACATACTTTTCTTATGTTTTTTGAGTTTATGTTGAAAATGAGCACTGAAGTTCAAATTCCGACCTCAGATTTGGATTCAGCGGCTCGAAATACATAGGAATTGACTATTTGAGTCCGTCGGCGATCCAACTTTTGTTTGTGTGTGGCTGTGCTATTAGAAAAAAATCGCTAGCTTAGTCGCTGACATGGTTGCGCAGAATTTTGGCTGGAATTTAAAAAAATAATTTTTTCACATTATACTAGGATTTCCAGAATTTATGGATGCAGATAATTTAACAGAATATAACGCTACAAAGCAAGCTATTATCACGTATATAAATAATGATCCTAGATTCACTCCAGAGTACACGTATTCTATTTTCGTGATGGCACTGTATATAAGTATCTGTACTTTAAGCATCTTGGGTAATCTGATGATTTGTATCGTCATTTTAACCAACACAACACTACAGAGTGAGACTAATTACTACCTCTTTAGTCTATCTATTTCAGATGTTATGTTCGTCTTGAGTGGTAAATTTTATTTTACATTTTTATTTCTTCTTTATAAAATCAAAAAGAGTTTGTAAAAATATCTTGTTCGTCTTCAGGAACTTACTCTGAAATCAGTTATGTGCATCTTATTAAATGGACGGAGAAAGCCTGTGGGGCTCCACACTTCTTGTATAGAGTGTACGAATAAGATAATTAAAAATAAAAATCTATATACGATAGAGCATTGTCTTTGAATTAAATTAATTCAGTTTATTTCATATAGAGGCTACCATACATCTGTTTTAACCCTTCTCGCGCTTTCTATAGAACGTTACTTGGGGATTTGTTATCCATTTTCCTTCAAGGCATTCAGTGGATTAAAAAGATCAATCGGCATCATCTTAGCCATATGGACCATTTGCTTTATCTCAGCATATCCAGAAGTCTTTCGATATTTTAATTATTACAACGTACACTTCTATACAACCACTGGGGTATCCATAGAGTAAGTATTTGAATGATTATTACTACAAAGGGGTTGTTTAAATACATATTAAGTAAGCAGTTTGGGGTGGGTGGTCTCATCACAGCTTACCATCTCTTACGGTGAAGTGGGGAGGTTAAGTCTTAATTAATATTCCGCATCGCCTAGATAAATTGGTTTTGCATGTAGCCACTAATTCAAAGTACAAAAGTTGTACCACAATAAAATTATCATTCTCTGTCTATTGATGGTTTTCTGTCCCTTTCGTTGTGCAGTAAAATGACCTGAAAAATGCTTACGTAATACTTGCACGAACCCAATTATCTAATTAATTGTATTTATATATATTCCTGATCATATATATTAGGCAACCTTTTCTAAATGTATATTCCAGGAGCAACCTTGATATGTCACCCTGGAATGCCTGTTCGGAGGCCATATACAAGAATATATTATTCGCATATAATAATACCATCGCAGTGATCTTCTTTCTAATACCATTGATTCTTATTTTTATTATATATATCAGAATTGCATTAAAAATTAAAAAAAGCTTAAAAAAATTATCATCAATGAGTTCTGGTAAAAATTATAATCTGATCCGACAGCTTCATTTTCGCAATCGCTCAATCAGAATGTTATGTAAGTATTTACATTTTTATTCTAGTTTAAATTCTGCTCATTAGTTTGTTTAACGTTTTATATTTTAGATGCAATAGTGATAATAAATTTTGTATGCTGGACACCCATTCAAGTCATTGATGTGTTAATGAGAAAGGATATAGACTATGACAATTATTTGGAGGTCCTTCATGACAATAAATACACATATCGTTTATGTAAAGCATTTTTCTTTTGCAGTGCGTTCATTAATCCAATTATTTACAACATCATGAGCAGTAAATTTAGAAAGGCTTGGTTAAAAACTTTTAACAGCTTCTTCGGAAAAGTCAGAAAAAATAAGGAGAATTGTCAAGTTGTTTCCTTCATTGCGGTAAATGAGTGATTTACAAGATTCATTTGTAATGTAATGACGTTATGAAAATTGTTAGAATCAAAATAATGCATTCCCCTATGTCCTTTTAATGAAATTCCTCATCTCGGTGTTTGATAAAATACGAAAATTTAGTGTAAAATATCAATAAATAAATGAACTATGTATGAAAACACAACGGAAAATATATGTCTGTATAATATTTATAAATTATATAATTATATTCTAATTGTTGTGCCCAAATAAAATTAAATGGAAAAACTTGGTCCTATATTTTGTATTTAATTTCAAATTTGGATCCATCAGAATTGAATAATTGTAAAAAATATATATTTAAGACTATACAAAAAATTGAATAAAAAAATTCTTAACTAATAAATTGATGCCCACAACCCGAAGTTTTTTTATCTCATTATTCGATAATAAAATTAGTATTTGAGAATTTGATTGCAATTTTCAATTTAGTGGCTCACATAGTTATCAACTCTTTGTTGAGTTTGTATTACATTTTTTATTCAATAATACAGCAGACAATGTCCTTACATAGGTATTAATTTTTCGCAACATTTGTATCCGACTTCGAAATAAAAATACTTTGTCATTTTGAATTGGATATTTATGTAAGCTAGATGGCAGTTACTTTGAAAAATATACCAAGTGTTTAGTTAAATTTATGATAGCGTCCATCTAGTTGCATAAGGTAGTGAGCTACAAACAAATTTTTTTAACACAATAATTCAATAATTTTTCGATATCTTGTCTTCAAATTTGCATGTTGGGTTCCATCGTAGCAAATGTACACAAAATATGTACTGAAAAAGTATTTATTCCAATTAGCGAAAAAGTGGTTTGGAAATTTTGCAAATAAAAGTGGATTCGATGAAGATAAAAAGAAATTTCAGCAAAAAACAGTCTTCAAGTGAAGAGGGGAAAAAAATATATTCTTTAACATCGTTTAAGACATGGTGGCCGATATAAGATTGTGTCGAAAACTGGTAAAAGCTTCTGATTTCAATAGTCATGGAGTGTCAGTTCAGAAGTTTGGTTGGCTGCATTATGTCAGAAAGGTACTTGGAATGCAAAAAGCCTGTAATAAAAAAGGCATCCGGAAGAGAAATCTCATTTCGGAAAGTCTCTGCGGACACTTCTTAATGCGGAGCACGTGCCGAGGAATCGAGGATGCAAGCTGCAGTAATGCCAACGTCACGTCGACCATTTTGAAGTTTTCCAAGAAATTTCTGCAAAACTCATCGAACTAATTTTAAGGGTTTGTCACAATCGTGTCGGACATAAATTCCTCTTTTCTCACCTTCGAACGTTTTCTCTCAAATACCGTTATATGACAAATATTGCAAGACTGAAATGATTCAAAAGTGTCTCTATTATGCTAGCGACCTTTTTTAATATTTGTAATATCATATCTTTTATTTTTGGAATTATACAAAATATATTAAAAAATACATCTAACTAGAACAAACTTTATAGAAAAATAACCGAATTATAAATTTTGTGTTTATTGGAATCGAATGTGTGTGAGACAAATATTCAATATTGGAATTGAAATTTAATATAACTGCCCTCCTACACCTTATTGAGTTTCACCCATACATGCGAATCTCAAAATCATACGTTTATCATGTGAACCTCATAAATTCGAGTATATTAATTTCTATATTTTAGTATTGAATATTTGATTAAAATAATAATATTAATAATCACGATGTTAATTCGCATTTCAGTTTTCAATCCTCGTATTCAAAATAGAAGTGCTGTCAGTATGATGATATAAAAAAAATCGACAAAAATGTTTTACATTCTCTGCCAAATTGTTTCTAAAAGGAATATATATTTTTTTTTATTTGAAAATATGTTCTCACCCTTAACGTTGGAAGCTTGACCTTTTTGTTCGGTTTTATTCGAAAAAGTGCTCATAAAATCTCTTGGAATTTCATACATTCCAAAAGCTATGGTATCCCCATAAAGGAATTCATGTTATAGGAAGGCTGTCCTTCCATTTTCGAGTGACATGATACTTTGTGTCAAGTTCCAATACGACCAGGAGCCTCAAAATTATATCCAATTATTTCCTAAAGCCTTTTCCCCTAGAAAATATAGAAAGCTCTTATCTTACTTTCTCTCTGTCTCAAAAAAGGTAATTTTGTCCTATAAGGTTCTATATTACCAGAGCAGCTTTATAATACCCGAGAGAATTCTGGTGGATTCAGAAAATATATTTTTTCGCTTAAGGAAGTTGTTTTTTAAATTAAACCCAGGGGAAATTTTAGTATGGAAGATAAACTTTATTACTTTAACTGAATCTTAACTAAATTTCAAAGAGACTTTTGAGGGCCACTTTGCCAGTTTAATTTAATTTTTATTTATTTAACAACAAAGATGACATTTAAAAAAAATAAACTTTCCCATCTTCCAACTACTTATATTTATGTAAAACATAGAATTATTAGGAACACTCCTTAAAAATGATTCATTTTTCAGTTATGGGTTATAGATATACATTTAAAAAATGCTTATTAGTTCATATTTTGTTTAATTTAAAGCAATTAGTTAGATTATAAATAAAGTCGATAGTCAATTCTACTTTTTATGTTAGCGAACTCTTCACTCTTAAAAAATGTCGAAAGCGCAGATTTTTAAAATACAATTTTTGTTATCAAATAAACCATTATTTTTTCTTGATAAAGTATCATAAGCGGAGGTTTTTGTCACGAAAATTAAAATTGATTCCGTTGAAAAAAGAAAATCTGCCAGTTGAAAATTGACGAAAATCTGTATTTGTTTTATCATATTTATTTAAATAAATAACAAATAACAAATTTGAATAAGTAACAAATCTTGTTGATTGACTATCCGGGAAAGTATAGCCCTAGGGCTAGAATTACTGAAAATTCCGTAACGGTAGACAGGTAGTTGTTTTACGTACATCTCGAACAATGAATTCGAAATAAAGTCTCGAAGTATTGTTAATTTTTAAGTAGCACTTTCACTCATTAATTTCTTAAATAAAAATAAACAAATTGTTCTAAATGTTGTAACCTGCTGCGTTATTATCTCGAAGCAGCGTTTATACTAACTTTATTCAGTTTTACATAAACATTAGTAGTTGCACAAAAGTGAATCGTTTATTTAAAAAACCTACCTCGTTGTTAAATAAAAATAAACTAAAAAAAATTCGAAAAATGTATGTTGCGAATCTTTTTGAAAATTAGTTACCTTTGATGAAAAAAGCACTCAAATCGGTTCAAGGTTATAAGGTCTGGACTAATTTGACAAGGAAACTTTTTAATATCTTTAATCGTTTCAAAAGTGTTGTATATTTTATCATAAGAAAACGATATGTATTTAAAATGATCCCACTTACGAAATTTTAGATTTAGTTTCTGCACAGGTGTTTGAAGTGAAGTACGAATTGTCAAACTTTCAAAGGAAATGTACCAAAATTTTCTGTCGGTAGTGTACATAGTTTTTCAACCAAATAGGTCAATTTTCTTGCAAAAACACTAATCTTCAACAACATACATACATTTTTCACCAAATAGGTGCATTTTCAAACAAGAAGATTAATTTTCTACCAAAAAAGACAAACCTTTAACAAATTACATAAATTATTAAACAAATAGTTGCATTTTTAAACTATCAAAGAGGAATTTGTCACCAAAAATGTAATGGTTAAATTGCCATTAAAAAAATTAATTTTCAATAAAAGCACAAATTTTCTACCAAATTTTTGATTTCTTAATCCAAAAGAACGGATTTTCTACAAAACAGTTGAATTTTTAACCCAAAAATATGAATTTTTAGCAAAAAAGTAAATTTTGAACAAATTTGTTCAATTCTGAACCAACAAAATGAAGTTTTAATTTGAATGATTAAACTTTAACAAAAAATAAATTTAAAAAAAAGTAGGT
>CAKNWT010328826.1:1230-11362 GCA_932066315.1 Andricus coriarius | reverse complement strand
TTGTTTTAAATTTCTTGAAACTATTTTGGAAATTGTTCATAATTTCCAAATATAGTTTAAAATGTATTAGATTTTTCCTAAATTTTTTTCAAACTTCTGCAAAATACAAAAAATTGCCTTAAAATCTTGCGGACTCAATTTTTGAAATATTTTGAAATAATTTTCAATATTATCTTAAAATTAATTTTTCAAAGTAAACAATAATTTTTTGAAAAATTAAAAAAAATTTGTAATCTTGCGAAATTGAACATTTTTGCTTAAAAATCTGCTACATTCTTCTTCAAAATAATTTTTTAAAAATTTGTTCAAAACTTCTTAATATCCCTTAAAGTGATCCGAATTTTTCATAATCTTTTTTAACCGAAAAATTGAAAAAATCGCTTTAAAATCTTTCAGATTCGTTTTCGACAATTTTGGAAAGATTTTGAAATCTTTAAAAAAAAACTTTTATTGTCCTGAAACCTTTCAAAATTACTAAAAAGCATCTTTTTTAGAAATCTTCAAAAATCTACATTTTTTATTTAATTTCTTGAAATCGTTCCTAGGTTTAAATTATTTTTTAAATTTTCTCTAATTTTCTCAATATTTAATTTTTTTGTTCTCTTGAAACCTTTCATTCTTAAATAGATTCTAAATTTTTTCTTGGAAATCTTTAAAACTCGATTTTTTTTTAATTTGATGAAATCGACATTTTGTTTTAAATTTTATGAAATCTTTGCATTATTTTTCGAAATTTAGGAGATATTTGTTAAATATTCTTTCAAAATTAATTTAATAACTGAAACTATATTGAAATTTTACCAGGAATATTATGTTTAAGAATCTGAAAGATTATAAAGAAGTTTTGAAAAGCTTCAAAAATAATTAATTTCGAAAAAGTAGGGTTTTAAGAATTTTGAAAGGTTTCAAGAGAATAAAAAAGTTATTTTAAGATTCCTGGCAAAATTTAAATGATTTTTTATTTTGAAAAATTAATTTTAAGATAAAATTGAGGAAGATTTCAAAACATTTCAAAAGATTTCCAAAATTGGCGAAAAAGAATCTGGTAGATCTTAAAGCAATTTTTTATTTAATTTGAAGAAAAATTCGAAACACTTTAAAAGATATTTAACAGTTTGAAAAAATTTCAAGAATAATTTAAAACTAGAAACGATTTCAAGGAATGTAAAATAAAAATGTAGATTTTAGAAGATTTTGTAAAAAGGTTTTTAAGAATTTTGAAAGATTTCAAGAGAATAAAAAAGTTGTGTCATAATTCCTGGGAAAATTTAAACGATATTTAATTTTAAAGGCAATTTTTTCATTTCGCAGAATTTTGAAAAGTTGAGGAAAAATTCTACTTATTTAAAAAGATATTGAGAAGTTTTGAAACAATTTCAAAAATAATTTAAAACCTGGAATGATTTTAAGAAATTTAAAAACAAATGAAGATTTTAGAAGATTTTGTAAAAAGGTTTTTAAGAATTTTGAAAGATTTCAAGAGAATAAAAAAGTTGTGTTAAAATTCCTGGGAAAATTTAAACGATATTTAAATTTGAAAAATTAATTTTAAGATAAAGTTGAAAAAAAATTGAAAATACTTCGGAAGGTTTTGAAAATCGTCGAAAAAGAATTTCGAAGATTTAAACGAAAATTTTTCATTTTTAGCAGCATTTCAAAAAACACCTTAACTTGAAAAAATTTCAAAAAATTGAAAACAAAATATTGATCTTTGAAGTTTCGAAAAAAAGGAACTTTTTAAGAATTTCGAATACCAATACTTGATTTGAATCAAATTTTTTTTATTAAAGAAATAATATCAAACAAATAATGTCTTTAATCCAACTAGCATCATCAACCGCGCGCTACAAGCACGTGCATTTTTTGCATTTGAGAGAAAAAATTTTTTATTACAAAACAAGATTTTTAATGGGGCCATTCCCAAACATGTGATACATTCTTCAACAAATTTTAACACCCCCCCCCCCCCCTTTTTGATGCTTTTTATATTGTGCTCAACATGGAGAATGATACTTTGATAGACCCCCACCAAATAATTCCATTTTCATTTTGTTAACAACTTGAAGGCAATACTAAATTAACAAGATTTTTTTGGTATTCAATTTATTTAATAATCTAAAGGTTTATAATAGAACATTGCAAACTTAATTTTTATCACTTGATTGTAGGCTACAATATATCCTTAAACATTGCGAAATCAACTTAAGTGGATTTGTTACGTTTCGCTCGCTTACTCCTCAAATAAGACTCTTTTCAAATTAAATTCCTATTTAATCTCTTTCACGCGCCTTGAATGTCAAAGAAGACAAGCAGTTTTATATTCCACTGACTATATCAATTGTTAGTTGACAAAAATGAAAATTTTCCATACCATGTCGCTTGAATTCTATTTGATGAGACTTTTGTTTTAGGGCATTAAGACTACTTTTTAAATATATTTTTATTTATATTTTTAATTTTCTTCCCTTAATTGAAACGTAGTTTCAAAATATTTTTACATTTGAAAGCCTCTAAACATATTCAAAGTTTTTTATTACATTTAAAACAAAAGTCATAAATTCAGGATGTTATCATCGCGAGTCTTCGGAATTCTATCCCGAAAAGTTCGAAGGTTTTAAAGCATGGCATCAGCACCATGAGATTTACTTTTTTTCAAGATCTTTTTTCAACTTATTAAGGTTCTTTTTCCCAACAAAATATAATTTTGAAGATAAGAATAATAAGTTTAATTCGCCAAAAAGAATCATATAATACAAATAAAATCTCCGATAGTTGACAATGCATTTTTTTCGAGCTCTTACGCACCTCATTACTAAAAAGTTATTAAATGTAAAATTAAAAAATGTTTCTTGGATCAAATATTTTTAAAGTTTTGAACCTTCTAGTAAAGTCTACGTGGAAACCTATATGACAATTATGAGGGATTCTTTCAGCTTTTTCAATTTGAATTGAAGGTTTAGAAAGATCAAAATTATTTTCAATAAATATATAATTATTTATTAATTATTATAATTTGTACACAGCGTTAAAATATTTAAATGTGCAAATATCATTTGCTCTCGCATTTGATGTTGAATTATAGATGCCAAAATCACTAAAGTGATTTCAGTGTTTCCTAATTAGTAAGTTATTTTGATGACTTCTAAAATCTTCATAGCTACACTTAGCATCAGGATTATCCTGGATTTGAAAATTGTAATTCATAATGTAATTGTTTTGTTGAAAATTCAACAATTTTGTTAAAAAGGCATCCTTTTCGAAAATCGTTCTTGAAAATTCAATACTTTGATTGACATTTTTCTTCTTTCTTGACTAAGTCTTTTTTTTTAGAATCAACTATTGTGTCGAAAATTCGTCTTTTTGGTTTAAAAATTCATCTCTTTTTACAGAAATGTTATCAATTTTGGTTAAAAATGCAACTGGCCGGTGAAAAACTAATTTTTTTCGATTGATAATTAAACTTTTTTTTTAAACATTTACATTTTCGTCTTTTAGTTCAGAATTTATTTCCTTGCTTAAAAATTTAACTATTTATTTGAGAATTCGTTTATTTTTTGGTTGAAAATTAATTCTTTCAATTGAAAATTCAACTATTATATTTTTGGTTTAAACTGTATCTTTTTGAATTGAAAATTGAACAATTTTGTTGAAAATTCGTTCTTTTTGGTAAAAAATTAATCCTCATACTTAAAAATTATATATCTGATAAAAAAATTTTTGTATTTGTTGAAAATTTGGCTTTTTTCTTTAAATGTCACTGTTTTTTATTTAAAATTAAAATCGTTTTCGGTTGCAATATGAACTATTACATTTTTTAAATTGAAAATTCATTTTTTCCGATTGGAAATTCAACTACTTGGTTGAAAGTTACTTATTGTCAGTTTGCTTATGTGTAAATACTGCTTTTAAAATCACCCATATTAAGTTGTACATATTAAGTTATAGTTTCAAATTAGAGTAAAAAAAAAAACATTAACCTGTCCAAATTTTTTGAATTTTTGATTTTTTTTTAGATAGTTTGATATTTTTCAAAGTTGCACGTAAACCGAGACACAACTTAAAAGAAAACAATAATGGAGATCTAAATGAAATAAAATAACAGGTTAAACTCATTGAGGACCAATATAAATATAACAAATTGAATTTAAAAAATTGGATTTTCACTCAATTTTGTGACGCGGTGAATTCGGGCCTTCTCGTCACATTTAAATTTCCCGCCGGCACCGGCTGACTCGGTCTATGGTTTTCTTTATCAACGCACAGAGGGGGAGCCTTAACACCCACTCTCAGAGCACTCGCGAAACCTAAAAACATATTTTGTACACGCATTTGTTTTGTTTCTTTTGTTTACGAGCAACACTAATTGCAAACCTGGCGCCACCTTCATGGGGATCGTCTGTGGCTGGGATACAGGGCAAACACGAGAGAGATGGAAGAATCTTTGACGTCACACTGGGCCTACACTGGGATTGGCCTAGTAACTCCAAATTCCGTCGGCCAAGCCAATCAATAGGCCTCGTTTACAGATTTCTACTCCACGATCTGCTAGGGTGTTCGTGAACCAAAACCTCCTATGTACGCGCGAATTAGCGCGATTTTGTATGGTGTCGAGCCAAGCTCAGAAATCTCGCCTTTCATATCTTATAAGTATTAATAATGTTCTTATTATTATTCATGCATACTAAAAGTCACTAACCGTAACAGATTCGCATTTAATGATGTTCAATTAGCGTTCCGAAACGAACCTAGAAGTTCGCACGCCGCCTATTGGCTTATTGTATAAATGGCGTGTCCTGCGCGCTCTTTGATTGGTTGCGGATTCCGTGCGAGCCTGGCGTTTACTTTGGATCTTGGAGCAACCGCGGCAACGCACCACTTTCCTTCTGTGCGTCCTGAGTGACAGGTCTTTTGAAAAATAGCACAATCTACGGAATTTTAATTGGCCGCCATTTAGAAAATTTCCTGATAAGGATATATAATCTACAAGAATGGCGGCAAAGGTATGCATTTATATTATTCAAGCAAGCCAGATTAAGGTTAAAATCCTATCATCATAGTATTATCTGTTGTTTTAGTCGGTTGTTAATTATGTTCTGCGGGATTTGAATAAGTAATAATAAGCTTGTGTGATTTATTGAGTTTCCGCGTTTGTCGTGGCCACTGGCTTTGTGTGCTAAAATGGCCGCCAGGGCCACGTGTTAGAATCAAATGGAAAAAATACCTTTTATGTTTTGGGAATTCGCGTTGTGGTATTTTTTTTATTCGACTTACAAATGTAAGTTGTAGAGATTTCGGCTTTTGTTTCATTGAATTAAGACTTTCATTTTTATTAAAACTAATGGTCTCACTTCTTTCTTCCGGACTTGTTGGCTTACTTATCATTCCTCCCTTCCTCACTCCAAGCTCCTGCCGCATTTAAACAGTAGCTAGCCGGCTTAAAAAATGAAATTGGTAAATAAACCTTATGTCTGGGGGCCACCAAGAGGCCACGTTTGAAGATTATCGTACTTTCCGTGACTAGCGCAAAATAAAAATAAACTCTTGGTCGCGCCCAGACCATGTGGCGATCGGAGACCAAATCGCTCACAATTTATTAACTAAATTCATTGAAAACTACTGTGATGGATTATCCTGTAAATTTTCTCCTTCAGTCACTGTATTTCCATCGGCTTGATTTTCTGAATTCTCCTCAGCCAGTACCTGCTCTCTGCATTCCGTCTGCTTCTGTATTTTATCTACCTTCATTCCAACTGTCGAAAATTCACGAAAATTTTAATTTTTTGGCATTTTATATTCAAACTGAATTGACAGATACGTTCGACAGCCAACGAGAATATTTCTCGTAAACCGAGACTGGAACAATCGAGTATGAACAAATGACATTCGATGGGCTCGTTTGAAAAATCTTGTCGATAATCGAGTAAAATATAACGCGAAACAAGAATTTCTCGCCTCAGTATGCAACTCTAATTTTAAAAAACAATGATTATTATGTTGTAGAATAGCAATCCATTGGGTTAAAATATCATTCTTCAGAGTTAATAACAATTGTTTTTGACAGAAAATCTATTGTAAGCGTAAAAAATCTTGAAAAGTTTAGATGGCGTTGAATCTACCAATTAGTGGACACTCTTTCTCTGGACTTTGTAACCTTTGCCTTTGGCAAAAGTTACGAAAGAGTGATATATCTGAAGCGTCTTCATTTAGCTGATAATTATCTCCGTACACATTCTCCCAGAGGACTTGAATCGCTTCTCGACTAGGCGGATTTTTAACGGCATGTGACGTGTTATTGAACAGACGGGGAGCATGAGTAGAAAAGGTTGAATTTTCCTGAATCTACTTTACTAACCGTTTAAGGCGCTGTTTCGCTGTTGCAACAGATCTTATTTTTTGCGTCCAGTGCTGCTTGATGGTCAACAGTTTACACTTGTTGGGCATGTGATTAGCTTTCCTTAACCCTGCGTGGGGCGTGGTCTGGAAACGGCAAATCTTGGTCACGGTGTGCCTGATAGGCTCACCTGACAAAAATGGCTGCCGCATCCATGGTTCGCCAAATTCAGAAACTCTCAAGTATGGATCTCATTCGTAGGGATGTAAGGGATGGAGTAAGAAATAAGTTTTCAAAAAAGTTGTATAATGTCCAGAATAAGTAAAAAAAAAAAAAAAATAAGGAAAATCAGAAAATCGTAACCATAGTTTTTTTAGCAATGTGGCCGAAACTGAGGCTTGAACCTCAAGAATGGTCTGGAAAACGTATTGTGCATTCAGTTTAGTACTGTTACAATAGATTTCAGCCGGAATCAGAATCATTAAAGCACGAGCCGGGTTTCCACTGATACGCCGAAAAGCAGGCTGTACAGAGCGATTTCGCGTGGTCCAGATATATCCCCCTATGGGATTTCTCGCAGGAATACTTGGTTAATCTTCGTTTTCCAGATTGAGCAGTGCAGTTACAGCACCTGGACCTTTTGTTGGGGGTGGGGGTTACTTGGGACGATCATCCACTGGGAAGAATCTCTTCAGACGAACTTGCAAGGAGGAGTGCAAGCCGGATGTCATCTGACTTCTTCGCTGCCATTCTCCAAGGCACAGTTTCTGGGCCAAGTTCTTGAGAAATATTCTTTTTGGTACTGATCCCAGTTGATTCCCAAGGTAGATAACGTTATAATTGATCCCTCCGATGTTGAGCATAGCGTAGAAGATGACCATTGGCCAGCGCTGGGTGTTTCGCTGGACGCTGTACGTGCCACACATCTGGTCAGCTGTGTCAACGCCACCTTTGGTACCGTTGTAAAATGTGATGATCTCTGGTTTTTTCAACACACCAGATGATTTATCAATGGCTTTGTCATCGTGCAAGGATAAAACTAGGATCACATATTTATTTTTACGAAGTACATATGAGATCAGAACTAGTCCATCGTGGAAACCAAACTGGCTGGAGAACTGTTCTTTTCCCTTCACATTCACGAACTGGGCTGGTAGGGCTCTTTTATTCATCCTCACAGTGCCCACATATGACAGTTTTTTACGTCTTAGTTCAGTTATGAGGTTGAAATCCGTGAACCAATTATATGCAGTGATGTTCCTGCCCGATTCAAATACTGGTTTTGCCATTCTCATCACTACATCACTCGGTTTGTCGCTTAGCTGGAAGGGACAATCTGGTTGTTTTCCAGCATATATCTCCAAATTCAGTGCATACACCGTCTTAGCATCAACAAGTACGAATATTTTTAAGTCATACTTATTTGGTTTTGATGGTATATACTGTCAAAAGAAGCAGAGTCCACGGAATCCAGGCAACAGTCCATCAATCGTGAGGTTTTCACCGGGAGTGTAATGCTTCTGACAGTTTTCACACAAAAATTTCACGAACTGGAGCCAAGCGGTCATGCTGTTTTCGTTGAGATCTGGAAGTTCTGTCGTCAAAACGAAGGCACTTTAGCGAAAACTTGAATCGTCTGCCGTTCATAACGAGACCGAATTTTGCAATTCCCTCGTCTTTTTTTCCCCAAACTTCCTCCAAGTTCAAGCGATTTGATCTGTAGGCCCCTGCGAAATACAGCAAGCCAATGAAAGCTTTAATTTCAATCAAGTCAGTGGGTCTTCCATCTCTCTCACTCTTGAAGTTACCCTTGACAGTATCAATGTACTGGTTCGTGTATTTCACGATGATTTCCAAAATTTCATTTGGAAACAGAAGTGACCAACATTCAGAAGCATTTTTGGAATTCTTACCACTCCCTTTTCCTCCAGGGATGTGTCTGATGATGTTAACGGAGCTTGTACGTTTGCTTTTTGGAGGAGGATTTCTGAACCATTTAGTTCTTTTATCCCGCCCAAGAAAATAATCTTCCATACCTTTATTAGAATCATCTTCCTGTTCAGATGTTTCATTGCCTTCTTGCTCACTCTCTGTTGATTCTTCACGTTGTTCCACTTCATCTTCTGAGGAAATGTCACTTTCTTCCCCTAGATTTTCAGTGGTTGCAGGATCTGGGTCATCTTCACTTGTCAGCCAACCCCTGATTTCGTCTACATGACTTGGGTCAGACAAATCGTACTTTTTCGTACTCATTTTGGAGATTCTGCAACGGAAGAGAAGGAAATTTTGAGATACTTACACAAGAAGTCCAATATAAGGCCGACTGATTTAGTTCTTCCTAGAAGAACTAAATCAGAAGAAGTTCCTGTGTATTGCATAATAATGATGTTCAGTTCTCATTGACAGCTCACAGGGCCTGAAAAAGGCTGCAAATGAGTCGAAAGCTATAAAAAAAAATTAAAATCGAGTTGGTCACGGTGAGCCTCACAGGCTCAAGTACAGGATCTCTCTTACTAATAAAAGTACAGCACAACTGACACATTTTTTGGGTTTAATTTTACCTAAATAAACAATTTTTATCACTAAAAGTTGTAAATTCTTACTTTCGACTTTATGACGCAGTTGGGCGCGGTGTGTCTGACAGATCTTCAGGGCGATATCCAACTTCCAAAGTGGTTCGAGGTAGACTGAGTAGGGGGGCTAGAAACCTCATAGGAAGGTAGGAAGGTACTATAGGTGGCGCGATCTGGCTAGCGCATGTTAAGTTTCAAACAAATGCCTTAACTTTTGAAGTGAATTTTTTATTTGATGTCATGTAGCTAATCACTCACTGAATATTTGATGCATGCCGTCTTGCCGTTTCAATTTTAAACTGAAGCTGTGCAATACGCTCGCGAGTCTTACTCAGGCGTACTGAAGTATCGTTACTTCTATTGTCGCTAAGAAGAGAGACCGCCTTTTCGTGAACTACACAGTTCAGATTTCAGAGATTAACATCTTCGGGGAGCAAATCGGGGAGAGCATTATTAGCTTCAGATAATTTGTCCATATTGAGAAAGACTTTTTGGTGGATAGATCTTCTAGTTCTCATGTTGGCATTATCGGCTATCGGTAAGGGTGGTTTTGTTGGAACAAGTGGTATGTTTTCTGGAGGATGTTGCTCTTCTTCTTACCGATAAACAGCTTCATATCCGTTTTTGCGCAAAAAGGATACCTGATCTCTTAAATACTGAGGCGTTTTATGAGCATATTGCAGGTGCATATTGACCTAACGGTCATGTAACCTCTGCATGAATCCTCTTCGCGATGGTGAGCTTCTTTGCTAACAGGTAAGGATGTCCCTCCTGAGTTGGTCCGACCATTTAAATCGACGTTCTCACGTTTGTCCGGGGCTATTACCTGGTCGCCGCCTCGGTTGGGTCCTATTGCCACTCCCAACTGAACCATGGCCTCCATCCGAGAGAGGCGTATTGTGGGTCGCACTGCGCGATACTGTTGACGTAACTGCATCATTCGTTGCATTGGGGAATTAGCCCAATGCACCGTGGTTGACTGCAAGAGCCGGACCTCTCTTAATTAATTATTATTATTTAATGAGAAGTTTTAGGCTCTGGAAGCTACGATCATGAATCCTCAAAGCAACCAATCCCGATGCAACTGGAACGTGTACGCCTTTCAAATGGAAGTATAATAGCATTTTTCTATTGATGAGCTCCCATTGGAAGGCGCTAGGGATAAAAAAGATAAAGTACTGGACAACTAGAACAATTTTAGGTTGAAAATTTATCTTTCTTGGCTGGA
>CAKNWT010328825.1:0-14995 GCA_932066315.1 Andricus coriarius | reverse complement strand
AATATTTTTGTTTCCGCCGCGTGGCCCTTTAGCATTTGCTAACAGTATACCTTACTGCATGGCCCTTGTGTTAATACAAAAGTTATGTATTTTCCAAGTATTCTTGTGTACGTTGCATGACCCTTTAGTATTCACCAACAGATTATTTACTGCATGGTCCTTGTATTAACACAACACGGCTTTTATTTATTCTTTATTATTGCATGACCTTCCAGCATTTGCTGACAGTTTATTTTCTGCATGGTCCTTGATCACATAATATCAGTCAACATACACGTGCAAAAGACAACAGGGGTCACTATGGTTTTCAATTCTTATTTAGACCTCTAAATGAGAGCCCAATCGACAAAAGTATTGTCTTCTATACATTACGAATGAAATTAGAGTTGACAAAGACACTGAAATATTATTATTGTTGTTACTTGACCCCTACTGTGATGGCACAGTGGCAAAGTGCACAGATAGGCACGGCCTTCAATCCACTTTTCTTTTTCCAAATTTTATTTTTCAATTTTTCTTTCTTGTTTATTCTCGTTTTATCCTCGTCGCCAGTTGTAGGGTTTATTTGTTTGACTTATTCATACAATCAATCAGAAACACATATAATGGGTAATCCACGGGACTGCATACGCCCCACACAACCTTTTTCCATGGACCCTGCCGATAGACTGACTGGCCCAACACCCCACTCTCTATAACGGAGTGGGGGACGTACACTACAGATATTATGGGACTCCCAATAGTCATGTGATTATAGAAATATATTCAAGCGAAACCCTCCCTCGCGTGTTATTTCATAATCTTTCTCCGAAAAATGCAGGTCTAAGGGCCGTTTCCACTAACCCTGATTAAATGTTATTCCTTGATTAACTTTATTTAATCAGTACATAGCGTTCCATCATTTTTTAAATCACGATTAAAATAGCCTAATCGCTGTTTAACTTGATCGGTCATTTTTGGCCGGTTAGCTAATTAACCAGCGATCAACGGGGCTCAACATAACCTCAAAGTTTATTTAAAGTGCAGTGCGACAGTATATAGTGTGAAATATGGCTCAAAATGAAATATGTTCTTAAAATATTATTTTTATTTTCGTTTCAGAAAACACCATTTTACTTAATTACTTTGATTAATGTTATTTTGGAGACGCTTCGGCAAAGCAAGTTAACAACGCGTAATTTGTGACGTCAGAGGCCTATTTGGTTTGGCGCGCCAGAGATGGTGCGCGAACACATGTTTCGTGACTCAGCTAATCAGAATCGCTATTACAACAGAAATACGCAGAAACTAGACTTTATTGCGAACAGGGTATACGGTTCGCTAACCAGAATTTAAAAATTCATGATGGACCGTTTCTCAAGTTAATCATGATTAAGTCGTTGATTACAAAATATTCATGATTATTTAACCATAGATTTAATCAGAGATGGTGGAATCGGCCCTAAGTTTATTAAATGTTGATTCTAATTAGGAAGCGTTTACAAATTACAGAACAATAAATAGTGGGTGATTTGGAGGAGAGGGGGGAGGGGGTCTTATTTCTGTGGCGGTAATGGTGAAAACATTTCGATGTTTCTAGAACGCCTGAACATAATTTTTGTTATTGGAAAAAAATTAGGCTTCCTTTCAAGATTATTCAAAAGAAAACCCCGAAGAGTAGAGAATATTAAATCATAATTTGTTTATGAATTAAAAATTAAAAAAAAATGATTTGATAGGATGGATGAGCATGAAAACCCCTTTAGAAATCATTCATAAAAAATTAAATTTGGAGTTGTAGAAAGGAAGTTAGGACCATTTGAAAATACCCCTATAGTTCGGGGAGGAATGTTAGTAAAAGTCTATGAATTGGTGGGTGAACTACTATCGCATAGACAAACTCTTAATATTTGAAGGCAGTCGGTAGACATGACATTTGAAATTGGGGCAGTTCAAAAATAATGTCCCATGAATAGGAAGACAATCTTTGCTACTGGCGGAGGGCTCGATCTACAGAGGCACTGCAATCGCAACCATGTGATAAGGCGGTTTGTCTCACGTGCCTGAAAGCAGTCTTTTGTAATGTTTACATATGGAGACTTATAATTTTTAACGTTTAATGGTTATTAAAAATGATATTCTGCATAAAAGCCGAGTGGAATATATTGTTTCAATAGGCCCAAACAATGTACGCCCTATGTCAAAATTAAGGGCTCATTAAGAACCCAAAAGCCAACTTTAGGGTAGCTACTGCCAGCTTGTCGTCAAGCTACCAGAACTATGGTGGAAAGACTTACGGAATCAACTTTTTTCTTTTACCGACATTTAGGACTCCTGCATGGCCCTATAACAAATTTGTCATAATGAACCGCTATCACTGAAAAACTACCCTAAAAATAAATATGCACTAAATATAAAAGTGATTACATCAGAGTTAAGTGTTATTTTTAGGCTGACCAACATATTTTCTAGCTGTCCAAAAATATAAAACACTTCCGAAAACCACCCCTTACGCTCGAAACCCATCTCTTAAAAGAATTTGACATTAAACTGAAAATTAATAGTATATCAGCAGTTTTGACTTTTTTCGTACCGTTTCCAAACAATCTATGTCCTATGCCTAAATTAAGTGCTCATTGAGGGCAACTTTAATACCCAAAAGCTTAGGGCTCGGCATTAAAAGAAAGGAATCTGCGTCTGTCGGATCTCGTGCTCGATAATGTATTTGCCTCACGTTTCATGCTTGGTCTTTGTTAATTGTCCAAAACATCAAATTTTGTTTTATCAAAAAATGTTCAAAAGTTAATTTGTAGATCTATTTTAGGTGAACAATTTTATCGTTTAACATTTCATTATATGTTGTGTTGTTTTTCCACAAATTTATTTTCCTAATTTTTAATACAATTTTCCACGATTAAAACAAAAACTTTGCGTCTTATAAAAAAATATTGTATACAAAATTTGTAGATCTTTTCAAGATAAATAATTTTTGTTCTTAATATTTACTTGTATCTTCCCTAGTTTTACTGAAAAACGGAAATTTTTATTTTTAATAACATTTTTCACGATTAAAGCAAAAACTATGCGTTTTGCTAAAAAATGTTTTTTTTTTGCAAATTTTTAGATCTTTTTAAGTTAAACAGTTTTTCTTTGTATTATTTTTACGCATCTTGCATAGTTTAGTCGGAAAAAAGTCTCAAGCTAATTAGAAGATGTTTATAAGATAAACAATTTTGCTTCTCAACATTTTTTTTTGCATTTCGTATAGTTTTGCTGGAAAATGGATTTTTTTATTTTTGAAATCACATTTTCGATAGATACAACCAGAACCGTTAGTCAAGAATGGCTGGTTAACAAACTTATCCTTTCTTTTTAGGTCTTCAAAATTGTGCTAAAGTGCAGTCCAATCAAATAATTCCTTCGAAAGTTATCGTGCTCACAGACACCGACGACGATGACGACAGACATACACCGACGTAACATCCATTTTATTCTCAATCACCTTGTGGGCACAAAAAAATTAACTTCCCGAGGACGTTCTGAAGACATTTCTAGGACGTTCGTGTCAGTCCAATTGATGTCCTAAAGACGTTCCATGTTCCAAAGACCGTCTTTGGAGCATGGGACGTCTTTAGGACATCAATTGGACTGACACAAACGTCCTAGGAACGTCTTTAGAACATTCTCAGGACGATAATGTGTTTGTGCCCACTGGGCAGTGAGTGCAAAAAGATCGATATTTGATATAATCCGCGAAAGTCAATTTTCACATAAAATCTTATTGAGAATTATCTTATTCTTATTGAGATGAGAATATAAAAATGCATGGTAGTGCCAGCTTGATGTAGATTTGTCAAAAACAAGTAACCCTATCACTGGAAAACTACGCTAAAAAATAAATTTGCACGAAACATAAAAGTGAGTGAGTATAGCAAGAGTTTGGAACATTTTCTAGCTGTCCAAAAATACCAAGAAGTACTGCGAAAACCATCGCAGACAGTCAAGAAACATTTGACGAAAAACAGCCTCTGATGCTGAGAAACTGCCGCTACACCGAAATTACCAAACTTATTCATTGTGTGTTACCATTTTATTGCACTATGTTTTAGTATTTTCTAATAAATTTATTATGTCAATGTTTTTTACGATTTGATGCTAAAAAGTTCTTTTATGTTGTAAAAAAAAGTGAAATCTTACCAACAACATACACGACGCAAACATTCGACAAAATAATTCAAAGGTGCTAAAGGCTTTGAAGATGTTAAATACTTGATTGTCAAGATAAAATGGAGAAGAGGATCGCCAATAAACTTTAGTTATGTTTTTGAAGTGCAAATGGACATTAAATACCCCTAGTTTTTTAAAATTAAAAACGCAGGAAACTGCTTTTTTATATTTTTTAATTTTATTTTTAAAGTCTTCATTTTTAAAATTCAGGTTTACATAATCTTTTCTAATCAAATTAAGCTTTGTAATCGCCTTTGCATCGTAGATGTTTTGGTGAGATTACATTTTAATTTTCTAAATTAAATCTTTACTGTTCAAATGCATGAGATTAGCTTGACTGATGGGTGTGACCAAATAAAGGTTAAGAAAAAATTGTAATTTATGAAACAAAGGTTTTCTTTATATTCATCACACATCTAGATAACTTGCCCTATTGAAAAATGAGTCGTAGGAAACGACGTCAGTAAAGTCACGTAAGAATGCGGTGCATGGTCGATACAAAATAAGCGCCAAACCAAAAAAGTGCACTTTCTGTAAGTATTTTCGTATGTTAAATGCACGGAGTAATAATAAGGAGACCGATCACCGTACATGCGTTCTGACTGCGGTAACTGTACATTTACTGCCCAGTTCAGATGTTTCTAATCAGCACATTATGGCCACTCGGTCATGCGCACTGTGATCTGCTATCTCCTTTTCTCGCGCGAGAAGTGTGCGAGTGAGCGCCAGTGCATGACAACCACTCCGTGATGACAACAACGACAGCAAATTGAAGTTATATCAATGTTTATAAAGATTTCGAAAGACTTTCCGAATTGAAAAAAAATAATCTTAAAGATTTTAAGTCAATTTTGTTTATTTTTCAGGATTAATAAAAAGCCTTAGAAATAATCTTGATCATTTTAAAAAATATTTAGCAGTTTTGAAAAAATTTACAAGATACTTTCAAATTTAAAAAGATTCCAAAAATATAATATAAAATGTACATTTTTGAAGATCTTGAAATAGAATTTTGAAGCTTTTTAAGGATTTTCAAACATTTCATGATAATATAAAATTTTATTTAAGATTACTAGGAGAATTTAAAGTGATTTTTCATTTTTACTAAATTCTAAGAGAATATTTAAAAACATTTCAAACAAATTTTAGTTTATGAATAACAATTGAACAATTATTAATTTATAACGACTTAAAATTAAAGTAATTTAACTTCTACTTTTAAAAGTGTTCAGTTAAATATTATTAATATTTACGGGAACGTAACCTCAGTTTTCAGTTGTCATTAAACACGGCGCTCACTCGCACACTTCTCGCTGGAGAAAAGGAGATAGCAAATCACAGTGCGCAGGACCAATTGGTCATTATGTGCTGATTAGAAACGTCTGAGCTGGGCAGTAAATGTACAGTTACCGCAGTCAAAACTCGAGGCGTTTTGTACAGCATGATCGGTCTCCTTATTATTACTCCGTGGTTAAATGAAACCTGAAAACGTGCTCAACTCAATTTAGAAGAAAATGGAGCTTACTTTCGTTCGACCGTGGACCAGTGATGCTAATAGACCGCGACTTTTTGAACTGCGCAAGCGTTGCGTTGGAAGGGGAAAGCCACGTTATTGGACGTAACACGCGCGCTTATTTTAAATGCTGCAAATTCATTTTTATTTTCAAGGCGAGAAATGATAATAATTTAGGTTAATCTGGTTGATATATGTTACTGCAATAACTTTACGATCCATGATAATGCAGTATTTTATTATTATTACTAGGAAAAATGTGATGTACTTAATATCCGATTAAAATATCAAAGCTTGTCTAAAAATAGTAAATAAAATTTTTTTAATTTGAAAAAAATCTTATTTTCACTAACGGTATGCATAATATGTGTTTAAATTAAAGCTAAAAAGTTCTTTTTCGAATTTTTATTATAATTTTTGTTCGAAGTTTTCTCCTCTAGTTTCGTGATTTTCTGCGATAACAGGGGCACCTTTTGTAGGATATATCACGGTCTTAGTTGATTAGAAGCTATCAGTTTCGCTATAATCAACTCTGGGTCAAATAGTGTCGAAAATATATTTTTTCAATCAGACCCTTACCCCCACCCCAATCAAAAAATTCTGGAAGTCAAACAATATAAAAGATAAAGAATAAAATCTAATATTCTTCCCTAAAATGAAAAATAAAAAAATAGATGAACGGGATATAAATTTTTGGACCTAAAAACTGCATAAAATATATATTTGTTCTTAAATTCAATTGAAAAATTAATTAATATTGCACGTATAACATAAACAATTAGGTATTTAGGATTTTGCTTTGGCTGCAGTTCAGGAAATATTGTTCTTAAAACTATTGGCCTGAATATTAATACGGTCAGTCGTAAAATAAAATAACAAGATTAAGAAAATTATTGAAAACCGCATGCAAATTAAAACCCGTTGGTATTCTCTTCAGATGCTGATCTGCTAATGTTGTCTTTAAAACTATCAAGCTGAAAATTAGTACCGTCGGTCTCAAAATATTTAAAATAAGTCAAAGGTTAACGAAATAGCCGAAAATCGCATGCAAATGAAAACTCGTTGGTTTTCCCTTTAGTTGCAGTTTTAGAAATACTGCTCTTAAAACTATTGACTGATAGCTTCTAATCAACTAAGACCGTGATACATCCTACAAGAGGTGCCCCTCTTATCACATAAAATCACGGATCTAGAGGAGAAAACCTCGAAAAAAAATTATAATAAAAATTCGAAAAATAACTTTTTAGCTTTAATTTGAATACACATTATACACACCGTCAGTAAAAATAAGATTTTTTTCAAATTTAAAAAATTTAATTTACTATTTTTAGACAAACTTCGATATTTTAATCGGATATTAGGTACCTAACACTTTCCATAGTAATAATAATAGAATACTGTATTATCATGGATGTTATAGTTATTACAGTAAGATATATGAACCATATTAACAGAAATTATTATAATTTCTCGACTTAAAAATAAAAATGAATTTGAAGCATTCCAGCTTGCGCAGTTCAAAAAGTCACGGTCTATTAGCATCACTGCCGTGGACCTGTGCTCCCAACGCGGGCACCTGAAGCTACTGCGCATGCAATGCATAAGGCACTTCATTGGCTGCCGTTCGGGCGCTTATTTGAAATGTTAAGAAATACAATTTGTTATAAATAAAACTTGTATATCCATTTTAATTATTATACATAATTTCAAAAGTATAAATTAGTAAAAATAATTTGAAAAATAAAAAAACATTACATCACGTAACATGATAATTTTTATTTACTGAATACTCATTTTATTTTTTAACCTAATGCTCAGAATATATTAAAAATCATCCACGTACCACTTGAACATGTCAAAATATATATATATATTTTTAATTATTATCAATCAATTTTAAAAATGGTATTTTTTAACATTTCAAATAAGGGCGCGAACGGCAGCCAATGAAGCGCCTTATGCATCGCATGCGCAGTAGCGCAAGGTGCCCACGTTGGGAGCATTGCCGTGGACAGCAGAGATCTGACGTCGTAAACGGCGTAGGAGACTATAAAGGAACCGTCGTCCTTTTCGGCGTCGTTTCCCATGTTCCGAAAAAAAATGTTATTAGTATGAGGCCGTTCAAAAAATATGTAATTTAATTGTTTAATTAGCATAATGTTTATTGACACTACTTATCACAACAATGAAACAACATGATATTTTTTTTAGTTATCTATTTTAACTCGATGATGCACCAATATTTTCAATATCAGCTGCATATATAATAGAAATTAAGAAACGCATTATAAAAGTCTTAAATTAAAAGAACAAGATTTATATAATACATTTTTGGCATAAAGTGTCTCAGATCGCAAAAAATCAAAGCTGAAAGCTTAGTCACATATTCTTAGTTAAACCTTAAAAATCCCTGTTTTATTTTCGAAGAATAAAAAATATACTTTTGATTCTTCCGCAAGGAATTTCCACTATTCTAAAGTTCGCATTTCTACTCTTTCGCATCTTTTCATCTAAACTGATTTTCGGTACAACATATATGTACAACTTAAGAAACGCAATATTAAAAGTATATAATTGAAAGAACACAGGTCCATGTAAGTAATATTAATTATTATACCATTAAGCCGTTTCCCTTTCGGGGTAGGCGTGAATTGCTCGGTTGGAAAATAGTAGTATGTGGATGGGTATATAGGTATAGGGTAGATAGGTATATAGGTGTAAGGTATTGATTTTAGATTGATCTAGAGTGCTCGCGTTATTTATTTAAACAACACGTTCATTCCGCAACACTGCTCCGACCCAGGTTGCTGATCAATCTCTCTAGCGATCACCCCACGTGGAAAGCCTCACAAAATTGTTATGTGTGGTTCCCCACTTGGGCCCATTAGTATCCAAGGTCATTGTTTCAGGCGTCATTCACTCTACTCACATTCTTTTTATAAACTATCTGTCGCCAAACTTTTCTGTTCGGGCATTCTCGGCCTGCTTCCTCTACGTCCATGCATCTTGTCATGCAAGTTCTCCTGTTTTCATGGCTTCTTATGTCTCTTCGGATTAATGTCTCATTTACAGACTCTATTCATGCTTTCGGCGGTCTAGCTCTGGGCCTTGTGCCACCTACTTCACCTTTATACACCTGTTTGGTCAGTCGTTCATTTTTCATTCTTTCAAGATGTCCGAACCACCTTAACTGATTTCTTTCCCATATATTTACTAGTGTCTCCCCCGTACCACGTTCTTTGAGGATCATCTCGTTTCGGACTTTGTCCATCAGTGTTTTCCCGCATATTATGCGCAGAGCTTTCATACCAATCACGTTAAGTTTACTCATGTCCTTTTCTTGACATGCCCATGTCTCGCTACCGTATAGTATAGGTGGTACAATTAAGGTTTTATATACAGTCATTTTAGTTTCTTTTGATTTATTGTTATCTCTGAGAATGGACCCTGCTCTACCGATAGCCTTCTTACCCTCATTAATGCGCCTATCTAACTCCCCATCTATTTTTCCGTCGCTAGTGAATAGGCTACCTAAATATATGTATTTGTCAACTTGCTCTAATCTCTCATCATTTAGGACAATGTTGCAATGTTTTATTTACGTTAATTTTGAGGCCCATGTTCTTCATGCTTGTATTAAGTTTGTACAACATTCTTTGTAAGTCTTCGATTGACTCTGCCATAACAATCTTGTCATCCGCGAAAGCCAAACCACGTACCTTCACCGTTTTGAGATCTACACCTTCTTCGTCGAAGAGGGCCATTCTTAGACACTTGTCCATAAATATGATAAATAGCCATGAGGACATAACGCATCCTTGTCTAACACCCTGAAAAATATCGAACCATTCACTCAGTTTCCCATTAACCCTTACACTCGCTTTACTGCCTGCATATATTGTTTGTATTGATTGTAGGAGCCATCCATGGACTCCATACTCTTTAAGGACTTCCCAAAGTTTACTTCTATTTACCTTGTCAAATGCTTTTTCTAGGTCAACAAATGCACAGAAAACTTTCTTTCCTACTCTTAACCTTTTTTCTGTGATTTGTCTTAAGCTGAATATCTGATCTGTGCATGATCTTCCTGGCATAAATCCACTTTGGACTTCCCATATCTTTTCTTCTGTAATTTCCATTACCCTACGATAAATACTAATGAATTCTCTAAACACCTTAATTGGGCCACGAGAAGTCGGGAAAGATCTCGATCGATTTATGCCATATTTGGATCATTTGGGACGACTTATGATTTCCTTTATAACAATAAAAAAAAAATAACTTGGAGAAAGACTTTCAAAATTCTGTATTTCTGATGACTTATAAAAGCATGAAATCTAAAAGGGACACTTCAGAAAATGAGAAATAATCATTATACAATTTGTAATCAAAATATAAAAACTGAATAATATAGGTCGGAAATTCTGTGAAAAGGTGTTTACATCTAATTGATCAAAAAATTATAAAGTAAACTAAAATCCCTGGCGGACCGGCCGAACGCAATCATTACGCTATAGCGTAATGGTAAAGTACTGGTAAAGTAATGTTAAAGTAATATGGCATTATAATTATTGAAAGAAGCAAAACAAATATGTAAACTGTTGAAACTATAATAATTCGTTAAAATCTACGTTAAATGATCATACCGTAATTGCAACAAGTTTCTTTTTCAGAGTTAAAAAATGAAAAAATAATGTGTCTGTCATTGCAATCTGATAACGGGGGCTTCAAGCGGGTTGCCAATATGCAGGGGCCCGACTTCAATTACAGCCACTTTTTTTTAATTTTTTAACGCTGAAAAATCATCTTGTTGCAATTACGACATGATCATTTAACGTAAATTTTAACGTATTATTATAGTTTCAACAGTTTACATATTTGTTTTGCTTCTTTCGATAATTATAATGCCGTATTACTTTAACATTACTTTACCATTACTTTACCATTACGCTATAGCGTAATGATTGCGTTCGGCCGGTCCGCCAGGGATGAAACAAATCATGAATTCTTTGAAATTACTTTATAATATGTGATCGTCTGCGAAGAAAAGGACCTAATGCGGAAAAAATAGATTTTTCATTTTTTACACCTATCTACAGTTTCTCACTTGTTCTTTCATTGTAAAAATGTTATCCCTATATCTGCCAAATTTTAATTGTCATTCAGCTGCAAAGTAAGGCCCCCTTATGAAGTTCCTGTGTTGGACAGCCTTTTTAATCGCTCCTCCTGTAAAATGACGCTACCGCGCGCTAGGCCCCTTTCTTCGCGGATGGTTAGACATATAAAGGTAATTCACTCAAATTTACAGATTAGTGATGGATGCAGTGGCGGATGAAGACAATTTGCCACCCTAGGCAGTTGCGAAATGCCCCCCCCCCTCCATAGTTTTTTTGAACAATAATATTATTGATAACAAATTATAATTAAACATTTTCATTCGAAATTTCAAAACGATTGTCTATGATTTAAGAGTTATGATTCTTCAGATTACATTTATATGTTTTTACGGCGCGCTTTTTGAATAGAAAGATTATGTATTATTTTATCACAGTCTAGTGAGCGAAGAATTAAAGCGAGTCTGTCCTATTGTTGCTCTTAAATAATTTGTTATGTGTTTTTAACAAGAAAAAGGCCTTTCGCCCCTGCAGTTTGTGACAGCCATGCAGAGAAACATTCTGTATGCAATATCTACAATGAAGATCATTTTCTTTGAAAAATTGGAATGTTCCCATCGGTGTCAGATTTTTGCTTTTTAATGGATAATTGTATTATGTAAATTTTCGAATTCTTTAGAAAAGAAAATTTTTCATGCATTTTTTCATACATCTGGCATCTTTTTTGTAAATCGGACAATAACTTGTCAATAATAACGTTGTATATGTTAACTCTGAAATGATCTCTGTCAAGCAATGTGACTTCTCCAGTTTTCATTTCATCGTTGTAGATATTTCTACGTTTCACTCTGCATACAAGAGTTTTATATTCTTGGTTGATTGAAAATTCGAATTCTTTTTTTTTCATAATAGTCGTAATCTTAACGTGCATTGCTAATATCTGATAAGACTCAAATCGATCTCGAATTCCTTTAGCCTCACTTCGTGTCACAGCTTTTGGTGAAAGATCATTTTCTAATATTATGTACAAAGTCTGAAGTATCTCAGTGTATCTCAGTCTAAGTATCCCATTGAAAGAATCAGCAGCTGCTGAAAAACTTTCAACTGCATGGGTGCCAACACTGTCAACTAAATTCAGAAAATGCGAAGCACAAGGAACGTATTCAGCATATTTATTACGATTCTTGATCAGCTGTTGAAGCCCTGCATATATCCCTGACATATTTGGTGCTGTATCATATGACTGACCTCGACAATATTCAATTTTAAGTCCTGAAATTCCTCAAGCTGAAATCACAGCAGTATCTACATCAAAATAATCATCTAGAATCAACGTTTGAAATTTCGCCGTCCCTAAAATGTTGCCGCGCGAGGCAGCTGCCTGCGTTGCCTGTTCGGTAGATCCGCCACTGAATGGACGTTTACCACTTTGCTCATGCTTCACGCAGAAAAAAAGAACATTACATTTTACTGAAAACCAAGTTAAATCTACTGATCTTCCAAGTACGTATATGGACAACACGGCAGTTCAGTAAGCGTTACAATTATAGGCAACTGAATATGCTTATCATTTTTGGTTACCAGTGCCAATTCTCAAGTGGTTCTGACCTGCGGATCAGTAGATTTTACCGATCCAGTCGCTATTCTGCAGTGTTCTTCGATGCTGCAATTACGAATTAACATGTGACTTTGGCGGATAATATAAACAGATCTAATTTATGTTAACAATATAGACTATAGTTTAGACGGCACTATAAATGGTAAAAAAATATTGCAAAAAAATAATTATTAAATAAAAACACGGTTGATTCATAAATATATGTTCGGATATAGCCTCTAGGGGTAAGCGTGACACTACCCGATTCGGGTAGTGTTTTTTAGGTGTATTTGTAGTAAATGGGCTCACCACACCCACGACCGCCAACAGCAACGCAGTAGTATCAGACGGTCACCCATCCAAGTACTGACCGCGCCCAACTGCTTAACTTCAGTGATCTAACGGGAACTGGTGCTTCCAGCGTGGTATGGCCGTTGGTTATATACTTATAATTATACTTATATATACTTATAATTAATCGGTATTTGTAACTCACATAGCTTATAATACAATTAAAATTTCGCACGCAACGGGGGGGATTCGAACGGATAAACCTAATAAGCACGCAAGTCGACTATATATTAACCACTACACTATTATACGAGTTGCGATCTGTAAAATAATCCTGAAATGCATTTCTGACTGAGGTGGCGACCTCGGTAACGACTTCTGAATACGCGTCCATGCCATCGCGCACACAAGAAAAAATCTCTCGGATTTACCTCATATCCATAAAAGTCAGCTGTCACAGGCGCGGTACACAAATACGTCTTGCTCCAATAAACTCTCAACTGTACGCGATCTGCGAATAAGATGTGCCATCCAAAACGGTGTTATTTATTATAAAACACCTTCATTGCTAAGTGGGAATATGGAGTCATGTGACGACTGTCACAGAAATGTCAAAAATAAATGTTTTTCAGGTGATGCATACATAAATAAACTCTTAATTAAGGAACCAATACTGCTTTAAGTTACCTGTTTTAGGTTAATTTGACTTTTGATCCGTTTTTCTTGTAGAGATCTAAAATCCGTCACTGAAGCAAATAAGATTTTTGCCGTCGAAAGAGCGGCGGTTCCCGGAGTTTTTATTTGCCCACACTATTGCAAAACCACCAGAAAACCACGCAGCACAATATGATGCGAAAATATACAAATAAGTGAAAACGACGCGACTTGCGAGTTCGATGAAATGCGCACACTGGACATTTGCCGGCATGCGCGCGCATTCCTCGAGAAATATTTCCCGAGAATTTTAAAAAACTATAATTTTCAAAGAAATATTTATTTGAGTAGGCTAATGCATTTTTTTGTAATATTGTCGTTGATTTGAGGAAATTCATCAATCTATTTTTATAATATTCAATACATTCAGGATGGCCTGGAACATGAAGGAGATAAATAATTTTTTTACAAGGTTGTGTATAAATACCGGTACCGACAAAAAAATGCGCGATATCACTTGAAAAGTAACAAAAATTTGGGTATATTTTTAAAATGAATTTTGCAAAAACAAATAGAGATAGAAATCGAAATTTTTGAGATTTTGAAAATTTTTCGAACTAAAGTAAATTTTTGGATACTTTATATTTTTGTGCATTTCCGGAAAATTGATGAAACTTCAAGTTTTCAATTTTTCAACATTTCAAAAATTTCAAAAAAAATCCCCAAAAAACTTTAATATTTCCAAAATTTAAAAGAGTCCACAAAATAAAAAAAATGTATTAAAA
This sequence comes from Andricus coriarius, assembly GCA_932066315.1. Lineage (NCBI taxonomy): Eukaryota > Metazoa > Arthropoda > Insecta > Hymenoptera > Cynipidae > Andricus > Andricus coriarius. Next base: position 835 of record CAKNWT010328825.1, on the reverse strand, counting down.
AAATTTCCATATTGGTTTGAAAATGGTTTATATAACTCTCTAATAACATTTAATTTTATAAGTAATAATTATAGGAAAATTAAATGTTATTAAAAAGAATTCTGCCCTCATAGTGACTGCAGACTCTACGTCACATTCTCAGGCATTGTGTGATGCAGAGTGTGTTGGCCAAATGCGACTCAGCGCTCACAGATGTGTGCTCGACAGTCCATGCTGGTGAGATGAGTGCGTCATTGCACGCAGAACCTGACAATCACAATCTGCGGGTGATCTGCGTCGCACAATTGTTATCTGGGGTAATGCAATCCATCCATTGCTGATGGCGTCATGGATTCATCCGGTGGTCCGCGCTGATCAGATCGGTAGCATGTACCGATTCTTCTATAATGTTCGCTGCACCACTATTGTAGTCTCGGTTCAGTGAATTTCACATATCTTACAGTATTTAATACTAGGGAATAGAGGTGTAATTTACTAAAGGATAAAATTTATTTCGCCTTAACTTCACTGTGACATTTACGAAATGCTAAGTGATTTTGACATTTTCACACCCTCATTAAGAGAAATTTTTATTATTACGGTTACAAAAAACACGTTACATTTATTGATAAGTAAATATAACATTTCTTTTTTCTGCGTGTTGGTCATGGCCGAGCAGACAGAGCAAGCGCGGCCATCATTTAAGGGCATGTGATACTTCAATCGGGTTCAGTTCCCCGGGTTTTTGTCCACAAAACTTAAAATTTGTAAAAACTGAATTCGGAGATGCTATAAAATAGAATAACGGACGTCCCCGAACTCTTTTTTAAAGGGATAATAGCAAAAAAAAAAATAT
>CAKNWT010328823.1:0-10959 GCA_932066315.1 Andricus coriarius | reverse complement strand
TGTCTAGAGTAAGAGCACCCAGGATAGCTTGGCTTAAAACTTTATTCCGTACTAGATACAGTGGGTGTTTGCCACGGTCCGAAGACCGTGAGGGACTGACTTACGTACTAACGCATGGCCTTTTTATAAGGGAGCATCGCAGTAGGGGAAATCGTCGCGCCTCTGTCACTCTCGCTAGAGTCTCCTTTTCTCTCCTTCTATCGGGGAAGATGGAGAGGCTAGGCGAGTGGGGGGAAGACCAAGCTGCGTCATCGTGGCTGTACGTAGGATATTGGAGTGACAAAGACAGCGACGGTCCCTAGCTCTTTGCTTTCTACAACTAGTTCTAATTTCTATAGACAAAACAAGTGTCTGAGAGAGGGAATCAATGTATTGAGTTAAGATAATTCTATTTTATATTATTACATTGGTTTCCTCAAATTTCTACCGCTAAAGCGCGTATAACACATGCTACCGCCCAGGTGCGAATTTGGGTTGGCAACCAGAGTTGACGGTCGGCCCAAGGTCGGGCCGGCTTTGACAACCGAATTATGCTAACCAAGGTTGGCCCAACTATAGCAGTTCGAAGCCACCTTAGTTGGGCCAACGTTAGTAGCCGACATTGGCTTCTAAAATTCACCCGACCGTCGGCCCAACTTTGGCCCAAGGTTGGATCGACGGTCGTTTAGGCTCTGGGAAATTGGCTCAAAATAACCATAACACTACGGGCGGCCCGACCCTGGGCGATAGTTGGCCCCGCCATCGGCATAATATTATCCAGTGCAAGTAATCTTACTGCTGCCGACCGTCGGTCCAATTCTGGCCCAAGGTTGGGTCAACGGTCGTTTAGGCTTTGGGAAATCGGCTCAAAATAACCATAACACTACGGGCGGCCTGACTTAGGCGATAGTTGGCCCGACCAACGGCGTAATATTATCCAGTGCAAGTAATCTCACTGCTGCCGACCGTCGGTCCAACTCTGGCCCAAGGTTGGGTCAACGGTCGTTTAGACTTTGGGAAATTGGCTCAAAATAACCATAAGACTACGGGCGGCCTGACTTAGGCGATAGTTGGCCCGACCATCCGCGTAATATTAACCAGTGCAAGTAATCTCACTGCTGCCTACCGTCGGTCCAACTCTGGCCCAAGGTTGGGTCGACGGTCGTTTATGTTTTAGCAAATTGGCTCAAAATTACCATAACACTTCGGTAATAAGAAATTTTTTAAACCAAAATTTTTAATTATTCATTTAAAAATTATTTTATTTATATTCCCGTTAACAGTTAATTTATTTTAAATATACATGTTGTCGCAACATAATAAAAAAGTTAATTATTTCTTCAACTGTTTTGAGCTGCGGCTTATGAGGATGGTTTTTTCATTGACATTCAATTCTTTATGTATAGAGTAATGGGTAAGACTCCCGACTGCTAGGCGATAGATTCAGGTATAGATGTAGGTTCGAAACCCCGTAGCGTTAGAAATTTTATTTGTAATATAATGTTTAAAACTGTAATATATGTATTCATTCTACACAGGACCATTAAAATTTATAGTCAAAATACTCGCAATCAATTATTATTTATTTTTTTAATGCCTATTTTGTGTATTTCCACCTGTGTAGTACGAATTTTCAAAAATCAAAGTCGGCCCCACATTGTTGTCCAAGGTTGGGCAAACTTTGAAAACAAATGGTGTACCAACCTTATATTCCGCGGTTGGCTCAACCATGACAAGTATTGTTGGCCCAACTGTGCAAAATATGGAGGGAATGCGTTATCATTACGCTGGTTGGCCCGACCATTGGCTCACACAGTTGTGCCAACCTTACAAAGGTTGGCCCAACCATGGCCCGACCGACAATTCGCACCTGGGCGATTCGGTCCGCGCAGAGCACCGGATGAATTCATCACGCCATCAGCAATGGATGGATTGCATTACCTCATGGCATCACCTAACAAAAATTTATTTTTGACATTTCTGCGACAGTCATCACATTACTCCATGTTCCCACTTAGCAATGAAGGGGTTTTGTAATAAATAAAACTATTTTGGATGGCACATCTTATTCACAGATCGCGTACAGTTGAGAGTTTATTGGAGCAAGACATGTTTGTGTCCCGCGTCTGTCAAAGCTGACTTGTATGGATATGAGGTAAATGCGAGAACTTTTTTCTTGTGCGCGCGATGGCATGGACGCGTATTCAGAAGTCGTTACCGAGGTCACCACCTCAGTTACAAATGTATTTCGGGATTATTTTACAGATCGTAACTTGTTTAATAGTGTAGTGGTTAAGATAGTCGACTTGCGTGCTTAGGTTATGCGTTCGAACCCTTCTGTTGCGTGCGAAATTTAAATTGTATTATAAGCGTTGTGACCTTAAAAATACCGATTAATTATATATTAATATATTTTTTATATTATATATTAATATTTATTTTTTTTACAATTCATAGTGCCGTCTAAAGAATCTAAAGTCTAAACCTAAACTATAGTCTATATCATTAACATGAGTTAGCTCTGCACTGTGACTCCGATACCGTGTGGAAAGTCGAAAATCGAACGGACCTCTTTTTCTAACGTGTGGAAATAGAAAGAGAGGTTCGTTCGATTTTCGACTTCGAAACAGCATCAGAGTCTCACTGCTGCTAATAATATCCGTGCAGAATAGCGACTGGATCGGTAAAATCTACTGATCCGCAGGTCAGCACCACTTGAGAATTGGCACTGGTAACCAGAAATGATAGTCATATTCAGTTGCCTATACTTGTAACATTTACCGAACTGCCGTGCTGTCCATATACGTACTTGGAAGATCAGTAGATTTAACTTGGTTTTCAGTAAAATATAGGGTTCTTTTTTCTGCGTGCACCATTATAAATGATATAAATATTTGAATTTATTTTAATTTTAAATTACTATAAAATTGAAATAAAGATAAGCGCGCAAATTATTACGAGGAATTAAAAATAATTAAAATTTTCATCAGGTTCCTGTTTTTTATCAACGTTTACTTTACAGTTTTTGTTTGCATTAACACCATTTTAATATATGAGCCAGGGTAAAAATGTCTGTTAACAAATTTTTTAGAAGTTGACAAGACACATATTTTCTCGTATGTTCAATTTCACGATATACTCACTGACTTTCGATCAAATCTAATAAAACAATAAAAAATTTTCAAAAATTTAATTAATAAATTGTAAGTCAATGCTTTCCAGCTGAAAATTCCTGTACAGGAACCTTTGCAGGAACCTGGCAGGTTCCTTTGGAGGTTGCTGCACATGTATGCCCGAATTTGCTTAAAAGTTGTAAATTTAACTATTTTTTAATAAATAATTAAAACTATTCAAATTAAAAAAATGTTGCTTTAAATTAATTATTTTCTATCGCAACTATTGTTCCCGAATGAATTGTTGCTGAATGGGTGACAGAAAAAAATGCGTTGCCCATCAAAATACTCATGTTCTCATTGAAAAGTCAGCTTAACCAATGGGTGTCAATGTGGAATTCCAGTGACAGATACAAAATTCAGAAGGCAACAAGACCCATTCAAATACAAGTGTATGGATTTTTGTTTCCTGGGTAGCTAGCTATTTTTATCTAAGCGTAATCGTACATCCATTTCACTCATATTTCATAGAAATACTATGAATTTAAACAACTAATCATTGCAAATCACGAAAAAATAATATTTGCTCATTAATTTGTTTATAGAATTATATATAAAATAATAATATATAAAAAATGCGTGTCTTAATCCAAGGCATTAATAATTATTTAAGTATAGTTACTGTACTGATTTAAGACCTATATTATTGAATTTGGGCATCTTCAGAGTTTTGGCACACTTGAAAAGTTATCAAAAACACATCGTTTCATTTTTATTGGATAAAAATGTGATTGATTTGATTTGAATAAAAAATTAGCAGTTAGGTGTTGACAAAAAAGTGCTTTTTAGCACACTGAGCTTCGTTAGGACAAACTCTAGCTGTTATCAATATTTTTAAATTTCAAAATATGACAACAGGGCGTTATTGGAAATACATTTTCAGTTTATTCTGCGAAAAAATAAGCCTTTATGTCAGACATTGTCAAACTGTGTATTTTTTACAAATATTGTTCTAAAAAATTTAGGAGAGTAGCTATTTTTATATAATCGTAATCGTACAACAATTTCACTCATATTTCATAGAAACACTATGAATTTGAACAACTAATAATTGCAAATCGCTATAAAATTACACTTTTTCATTAATTTGCTTACAGCAATAAGTAATAATATATAAACAATTTTTGTTCTAATCCAACACATTATTAATTATTTAAGTATAGTTATTGTACTGATTTAAGATATATGTTACTGAATTTGAAAATCTTTAGAGCATTAGCACACATGAAAAGTTTTTAAATAACATAACATTTCATTTTTTATTAAATAAAAATGGTGTTGCTTTGGCTTGAATAAAAAAATAGCAGTTAGTTGTCTAAAAAGTATTTTTTAGCACAGTGAGCGTCGTTACCCAGGCGGAAAAGTCGGACTTATGCCGAATCTTACGAACGGCATAATACAGCGCCAGTTGTAAATGAGGAGCAATGTCGGTACTGGCGCAGTACTGGCATTAGTACAAAATGTCACACGGCTGGGAGTTGTCTGTCGGTACTGGGGCGGTACTGGAAATGGTATTATGCCAGTACCGGCATTTGGACTTAGTACTGCGAGGCAGTACTGAACCAGTACTGCGCCAAAGCTCGGCAAAACTCCTTAATTCGGATTCCAGCCAGCACTTGGACTCAGTACTGGACCAGTACTAAACCAGTTTTGCGCCAACACTCGGTAAAACTTCTAAGTCGGCTTCCAGCCAGCTATGCCGTTCGTAAGATCCGGCATAAGTCCGACTTTTCCGTCTGGGCTGTACCGCGTGCCGAGCGTTGGCACGGTACTGGTTCAGTACTGCCCCAGTACTGAATCCAAATGCTGGCTGGAAGACGACTCAGGAGTTTTGCCGAGTGTTGGCGCAGTACTGGTTTAGTACTGGCCCAATACTGAGTCCAAGCGTTGGCGCAGTACTGGTTCAGTACTGCCCTGCAGTACTAAGTCCAAATGCCGGTACAGGCATAATACCATTTCCAGTACCGCCCCAGTACCGACAGACAACTCCCACCCGAGTGACATTTTGTACTAATGCCAGTACCGCGCCAGTACCGACATCCGACCGGCGGTACTGGCGCGGTACCAAGCCAGTTGTGAATTTCCACTTGGGTACGAGATTATCTAGATGTCCCTGTCTTGAAAATTTCTTTACGATATCGCGCGATGTCCACAAGACATATTTAAAGCATAGCCCGAGGCGTCGACCACTCTGATTTTTCGTGTACCGGAAATATATTCCCTAAAGAATATCCGGGAATATAGAGAATATATCGGAATATTTGGGAATACAAAGAATATGAAGAATGTGGGAATATGTAGGAATATGATGGAATATTTAGGAATATGCGACAATATTTCGAAATACATATAAATTATGTATATTAAATTACATATATATACATATTATATATATAAACTTAGGGCCGATTCCACCATCTCTGATTAAATCCATGGTTAACTAATCATGATTATTTTTTAATCAACGACTTAATCGTGATTAACTTGCGAAACGTTCCACCATGAATTTTTAACCTATGGTTAACTAACCGTATACCCTGTTCGCAATAAAGTCTAGTTTCTGCGTATTTTTGTTGTAACGGCGATTTTGATTGGCTGAGTCACGAAACTTGTGTTCGCGCGCCATCTCTGGCACGCCAAACCAAATAAATAGTACTCTGACGTCACAAATTACGTGTTGTTTACTTGTTTTGCTGAACCCTGCAAAAAACGTCCTATTAAAAAGTATTGCTTCGCATTCACCAGATGTTCTCCGGAAATCTGCTTTGCGACAACCTCGGATTGGGACCGTAGCCCAATGCTTTTTAATGCGAGAGTGCGCATATAACGTCTAAATCTTGAATACGTGTGAATACGAAGTGAAAGATTTCGCGTTCAATGCGTCTTAATGCGAGAGTTCTAATATGTTTCAATTCTATCGAATGCGATTGAATGCGATTGAATTCGAAGCAGAAAATAAGCGATTGCTAAGTATTGAATCGCATTCACGAGATGTTCTCTGGAAATCTGCTTTTCGACAACCTCGCATTCAAAATGCAATACTTTTGAATACGTTTCAATGTGACACTTTTTGTAGGGAAGCGTCTCCAAAATAACGTCAATCAAATTAATTAAGTGAAGCGGTGTTTTCCAAAGCAAAAAGAAAAGGAAAAATAATATTTTGAGAACATATTTCATTTTGAGCCATATACTGTCGCACTGTACGTTAACTAAACTTTGAGGTTACGTTGAGCCCGGTTAATCGCTGGTCAAGTCGGTAACCGGCCAAAAATGGCCGATTAAGTTAAACAGAGATTAGACTACTTTAATCTTTTTTCATGGCTTATTGATTGGATCAAAAGGCCAAAAACAAAGAAGAAGAAGAAGACTACTTTAATCATGGTTTAAAAGATGGTGGAACGCAATGTACTGATTAAATAAAGTTAATCAAGGATTAAAATTTAATCACGGTTGGTGGAATCGGCCCTTAGAGTTTAATATTACATGAAATTAGTTGAAGAAAACAATAAGAAAATCTGATCTATTTTTGCTTGCAAGTTTATTGTTTTCAGTAGAAAAGTCTACAAATAAATTTTTCGTTAAGACTTCTTTTTTGGTTTGAAAGTGAGTTATTTTATCGAAAATTTAACAATTTTGTACAAAAGTCACAATTCCTGGTTGAAAATTCAACTGTTTCGTTGAAAATTCGTATGTTTGGCTTGAAAATTCAACAATTCGATTGCAATTTTTTTTCTTGCTTGACTTACAAATTTGTTTTGGTAAGAAATTCACCTATTTTGTTGCACATTCATATTTTTGTTTGAAAATTCATCTTTCTGTAAAACTTTCACCTTTTTTGGTAAAAAAATGCAACTGTCTGGTTAACAATTAATCTGATTTGGTTAAAAATTCACTTTTTTGTTAAGAATTCAATTGTTTTACAAAAAATTAGTATTTTTGGCTTGAAAATTCAACAATTCGGTAGAAAATTTAACCATTTGGTTAAAAACTTATGTATTTTGTCGAAAATTCGTTTTTTTTATAGAAAATCTAATTTCTGTGTTAAAAATTTATTTTTCTAACTGTCAATTTAACTATTTTGTTAAAAACTCAACTCATTGGTTAAAAATTAACTTTTTTGTTTACAATTCCACTGTTTTATAGAAAATTCGCCATTTTGGCTTGAAAATTCCATAATTTGGTATTTTGGTGAAAATTCGTTTTTGTTAGTAAAACCCAACTGTTGTTTATTTGAAATTTAAACTTTTTTTATGAAATATTAATTATTACATATTTCGTTGAAAATTCATATTCCAGGTTGAAAATTCAACTCCTTGGTTGTAAGTTCAGAACTAATTTCTTAAAAGTTCATTTTTTCGGTTGAAGATTCATAATTTTACTCGAAAATTCGTATTTTTAAATTAAAAAGTATTTTTTTAAACTGAAAATTCAACCATATTGTAGAAAATCGTTTGTTTTCTATTTAAAAAGGTCTATTAAATGAAAATTTAACTATTACATTGTTGGTTAAAGTTGATTAAAACGAAACAAATATAAAATAAAAATTTTAAATAAAATTTGGACAAACATCACATCCATTGTTTAAACTATTTAGTTGAAAATATATATGCCTTTTTGGAAAATTCGCCTTTTCTAGTAGAAGGTTAATCTTCTGGGTTGAAAATTCAACTATTTGGTTAAAAACTTATGTATTTTGTTAAGAATTCATCTTTTTAAAAGCAGCTATGATTTAATAAATATACGTATTACTATTGCATTTCTCACCGAGAATCACAAATTGCGTAATTACTGATATGGATGTGCAATCTATAATAATTATTAAGGATATTTAGAGGTGGCGCAAGCCCCGTGAAGTTTAACACGTATTTCCCATAAGAAAAAAGACGGTTTTGTAAATTTTATTCAGAATCGTTAATATTAGCTAAAAAGAGTTGAAACTCAACATTTCTCTTTACGCAGTTAGCCATAGAATATAAATAAAATATTACTTTTTAAATTTCAACCTCATAAGTCTGTTTTTTAGGGTCCCGCAAAAATCCCATAAGTAAAAAACGGTTTTTGCGAGTTTCAGATGCTAATTGTTTTTCTTTTTCGCTTTGCAAGATAGCTTGTTTCTTAAAAATTTTTATTATTTTATTGTATTTGTTCATAAGTAAAAAATCAAAGCAAAGCTAAAGATTTAAAAAAAGTAACTTTCTAGCATTACTCCAAGAGAAGTTATATACAATAATCAATTGTTTAAATAAGCATGTTTTTTAACTTGCATTAATCATTACCTTACTAAGTGAAAAGTGGACAAAATGTTTAGGATTTCAGAAAAACCGCAACTATTTAGCACTTATCTAAGATAAGATAATTATGAAAAATAATAAATTCTTTGAACAACTATTTTTGTTAACTTGCATTAGTTATTACTTTACTACGTGAAAAGTTAAAAATTGAAAAAAAACACAACTTTCTAGCATTATTCCAACTGAATATTATTAAAAATGATAATAAATTGTTTGAACAGTTAATTTTATTGGCTCAGATTGAATATTCACATCACTCTAATTGAAAATTGGACAAAAAGTGTAAAATTAAAAAAAACTGCAATTTTCTAGCATTTTTCTAAGAGAATATTATTAACAAAAACAATAAATAGTTTTAAAATTATTTTTTGTAATAATAATTATTACCTCAATCTAATTGAATGTTAGACAAAAAGTGGAAAGTTTTTGAAAAAACCGCGTCTTTCTAACTCTACTCCAGGAGAAATTTGCCAAAAACAATTATAATATAATTATATCAACGGCCATACCACGCTGGAAGCACCAGTTCCCGTTAGATCACTGAAGTTAAGCAGTATTGGGCGCTGTTAGTACTTGGATGGGTGACCGTCTGATACTACTGCGTTGTTGTTGGCGATCGTGGGTGTGGTGAGCCCATTTACTGCAAATCCACCTAAAAAAACACTACCCGAATCGGATAGTGTCACGCTTACCCCTAGAGGCTCGCCGAAAGGGAAACAGCTTAATGATATACATATAATTATAGTATAAAGTGGTATTTTATGTATCAGAGACAATCTGCATTTTTAAAAACCGTAAAAAAATCATAATTAGCGCCAAACACTCGCAAACCCCATTTTTTCACTTATGGGGTTTTTGTGGGACCCTATAAAACATACTTTATGGGGACTGTAGCGAGTAGTATTTTATTTGTAAACTCTAAACTTGGTAGTTTCTCTAAATTTTGTAGAATTGTCATTCAGGATAGAAATTACGGTCGAGTAGCAGATGTTCGCTAGCAGGACAATAGGGCAATTGAGTACAGGCCTTGGGCCTTACTTTCATATTTTCGAAAACCCAATTTTGTCACGTAGCATAAACACAGTAAGCATGACTCACACTACCCTTGCGTACCTTGAGAAGGACCCGCCGAGGTACCTACGATCAGTTCTCTGTCCGACCGTTTTAGAGATCACTTCGACTCTCAATGTAATCTTCCAGTAAATATATTGTTGTTTTGTTAAGTGCCGGTGTATTCAATGTCTACACCCTCCTATCTCAATTTAAATCAGAACATACTTTCTCACTTCAATTGGTGACCCCGACGTGATCGCGAACGCGGCCGATTCCAAAAAAACCGCGGATTGTGAGTGAAGTGAAGAGTGAATAGAAAACAGTGATACGAAATTTACTTGGATTATTGTGAAATACTGTGCTTAAAAATGGGTGAAGATAACGGAATTGATCCACCGAGTGCGCGTAACGAAGTGCCGTCTGTAGCTCATGCAATTACCATAAAAATACCGCCCTTCTGGCCTGAAAAAATATCTTTGTGGTTCCGGCAGCTAGAAGCGCAATTTTTCATCGCAAATATAACTAGAGATGCAACGAAATTTGGCTATGTACTTGCAAATCTCGAGCTCAAATACGTCGAGGAGGTCGAAGATGTACTCGAAACTCCTCCGGAAAGCGGAAAATACGAAGCCTTGAAAGAGGCGTTGATTAAGAGACTTTCCGATTCCAGCAGCATGCGCGTCAGGAAATTGCTCGAAGGAGAAGAAATGGGAGACCGCATACCATCTCAGTTTCTGCGCCACCTAAAGAATCTCGCGGGCACATCAGTGAACGAGGACTTTTTGCAAAATTTGTGGTTAACGCGTTTACCAGTCACTACGCAACACGTGATGGCGGGAATGAGGGATAAACCCTTGACAGAGATGGCTGAAGTAGCAGACCGTGTACACGAGATTCGACCTGAAAAAGGCAAAATAGCCGCCGTGGCACAGGACAATCCTCTCACGACTCTGAAAGAAGAGTTGATACAGATCATCAAGGCGGAGATAAGTGCTATCAACAAGCCACAAAATCGTCGTGGTCGATCTCAGTCCCGTGGAAATAGACACTCTCGATCTCGAAATCAGTCGCGAAGCCGTGAAAGCAGGGCAGACTCGGACCTGTGTTGGTACCACTACAAATTCGCAGAAAAAGCTCGCAAGTGCCGCGATCCGTGTACCTGGAATGCGGGAAACGCGAACAACCATCATTGATAGCGACGGTCAACGATGGTCCCCAAAGTCGTCGTATTTTTGTGACTGATCAAGACAGTAAAGTAGCTTTTCTGATAGACACTGGTGCGGACGTCTGTGTTTATCCGCGAAAACGCGTAAGTGGACATATAAAAAGATGTGCTTACGAACTTTACGCCGCGAACTCTACGCCTATAGCAACGTATGGCACAATTTCGGTGGACTTAAATCTATCGCTACGACGCAGTTTTAAATGGCGAATTATTGTAGCTGACGTTGATGTTCCCATAC